>CM067337.1:117410000-117607500 GCA_034376525.1 Nicotiana benthamiana | reverse complement strand
CTATAGGATAACTTCCATCTTGAAAGTTATGTGGCGTTTTTATAAGATATCCACGATTTCTCTCTATTTGTAATCCAATACAAAAATCAATTGGTTCCGTTAAACTGGCTATATGTTGTGTATTATCAACGATTTCTACATAAGGCGGCAAGATGATATCTTGAGCAGTTACAGATCCAGGACCCTTGACACAAATAGATGCGTCAGAAGTTCCATATAGATTACTTCTTAATACAATTTCTTTCAAATTCATTAAAATTTCATGTACCGATTCTTGAATGCCCATTATGGTAGAATATTCATGTGGGACTTTCTCAGATTTTACACGTGTGATACATGTTCCTTCTATTTCTCCAAGTAAAGCTCTTCGCATCGCAATGCCTATTGTGTCGGCTTGGCCTTTCATAAGTGGAGACAGAATAAAGCGTCCATAATAAAGGCGTTTACTGTCTGTTCTTGATTCAACACACTTCCACTGTAGTGTCCGAGTAGATACTGTTACTTTCTCTCGAACCATAGTACTATTATTTGATTAGATCATCGAATCTTTTATTTCTCTTGAGATTTCTTCAATGTTCAGTTCTACACACGTCTTTTTTTCGGAGGTCTACAGCCATTATGTGGCATAGGAGTTACATCCCGTACGAAAGTTAATAGTATATCACTTCGACGAATAGCTCGTAATGCTGCATCTCTTCCGAGACCGGGACCTTTTATCATGACTTCTGCTCGTTGCATACCTTGATCCACTACTGTCGGATAGCGTTTGCTGCTGCGGTTTGAGCAGCAAACGGTGTTCCTCTTCTCGTACCTTTGAATCCAGAAGTACCGGCGGAGGACCAAGAAACTACTCGACCCCGTACATCTGTAACAGTGACAATGGTATTATTGAAACTTGCTTGAACATGAATAACTCCCTTTGGTATTCTACGTGCACCCTTACGTGAACCAATACGTCCATTCCTACGCGAACTAATTTTTGGTATAGCTTTTGCCATATTTTATCATCTCGTAAATATGAGTCAGAGATATATGGATATATCCATTTCATGTCAAAACAGATTCTTTATTTGTACATCGGCTCTTCTGGCAAGTCTGATTATCCCTGTCTTTGTTTATGTCTCGGGTTGGAACAAATTACTATGATTCGTCCCCGCCTACGGATTAGTCGACATTTTTCACAAATTTTACGAACGGAAGCTCTTATTTTCATATTTCTCATTCCTTACCTTAATTCTGAATCTATTTCTTGGAAGAAAATAAGTTTCTTGAAATTTTTCATCTCGAATTGTATTCCCACGAAGGGAATGGTGAAGTTGAAAAACTAATCCTTCAAATCTTTGTTGTGGAGTTGATAAATTATACGCCCTTTGGTTGAATCATAAGGACTTACTTCAATTTTGACTCTATCTCCTGGCAGTATCCGTATAAAACTATGCCGGATCTTTCCTGAAACATAATTTATAATCAGATCTAAACAAACCCGGAACAGACCGTTGGGAAGCGATTCAGCAATTAAAGCTTCATGACTCCTTTTTGGTTCTTAAAGTCCCATTGAGGTATCAACTAATAAGAAAGATATTAGACAACTCCCCTTTTTTCTTTTTCACAAATAGGAAGTTTCGAATCCAATTTGGATATTAAAAGGATTACCAGATATAACACAAAATCTCTCCACCTATTCCTTCTAGTCGAGCCTCCATGTTGTGCTCATTCCATTGGGGGAAGGAAGACTAAGAAAGATATGCCATTTTGGTCAATAAATACGCTTTTTATCATATCCTTGAATATATTTGTCTCAATATTTATTTGTCTTTACTTCTATATCAATCCTTGAATTTTTATATAATATATAATATATAACATACAACACATAACACTAACGACAACATTCTTTTATCAATATGTACTACTTATATAAAATTTATACTAATTACTAACTACTACACAATATACAAAATATACACTACATATACACAATATATACTAATTTCCAAACACAATATATACTATACTAAGAACATAGTACACCATATAAAAATATATTGTACAATATACTAATCACTACTATACAAGATATTGATTTAAAAAAAAAATTTAAGTCGGAACCGCCTGACCCGCGGTTCCGGAACCGCTAGAACCGGAACCGGGCGGTTCCGGAACCGTATGGTAGCGGTTCTGGCTCCGGAACCGCCAGAACCGCCAGAACCGCGGAACCGGAACCGCCAGAATCCGAACCGCCAGAATCGGAACCGGCAGACCTAAATAGACCCAGAACCGGAACCGGATACAGCCTTAGCTCCCACTCACATGTCTACCTCGCTCTAATTGCATGACTCCCCTTTATCTGCACCCACCTCCAAAAGACCGGTCAATGTAGTTTCGAATTCGTCTGATGAGTCCGTAGCAAGAAATGAAGAACAATACTCCACCTCCCCTACAACTTCATTATCTGGGGAGAGTGCAGGATATGGTGAGGTGGGTGAGCCTCATGTTGGGGGAGTGGATCGAACTAGAAAACCTGAAGCCTGGGCAGACAGATTTGTGAGCGAGATTGCGTTCCATAAATTTAGAGAGTGGTGGCCCGTTAGGAAGTTCATTCCGGAAAGGCAATTCATTGACAATGATCTTCTTCCTCTCAACCCAAAAGGTGCAAGAACAATTTCGTACTAGAGATGGTTGGAGTTTCTTCAAGGAGTGATATATTGATGCCAATGTGGCATATGGTGAAAGAGTTCTATTGTAATGTATCTCACGTGGTTAATGACACAAAAGCAACGTAGGTGCGGGACAAAATGGTAGTGTTTGATGGGAAGTCATTGAATGAATATTTGGGGTTCAAGGAGGAGGATGAATACGAATACTTAGAAAAGCTCGCAATGGGTGAAGAGGTACGTCCTTCGTTGGCCGAGTACTTGGTATTCCTGTGCACTATTCCAAAATGGTTGAAATCAAGGAAGAGGATTATCAGAAATGCTTTTAGTTTTAGAGACAAGGGTTGGTTGACATTCGTTTGTAGTAGACTTGATCCCTCCACACATGATCACTCAGTTCCTTTGATTCATGCTGTTCTTGTGGCATCTATCATGGCCGGGCTTCCTCCCAATGTGAGCAACATCATCTCGAGAGTGATGTTTGCATTCGGACAGGAGACCAACACAACTATCCCTTCCCGAACACTATGTCTATGTACTTTAGGGATTTGGAGGTGAATAAAAAGCGTTCTGATGTCAAGGAAAAACCGGTGGCCCCCTATTCATGGAATAGCCAGTTGGTTTCCGACAACTGAAAGTCCAAAAAGTATCAGCCACCCACCTCTACCACACCTAGCCAGTCTGAGGAGTAGTTGTGATCGAGCTTTCTACTGAGCCATCCACCATCCCGGCTACTACTGTCGGTGTGACTTTACTCCAGGGTCCTTCTTCAGTAGCTGGCCTTTCTACTTCAGCTGACCCAGCTGTCCCTTCATTGAAGACTCATCGGTTCACTGCCCACCAGATCAGTCAGTCTCTAGCCAGTTTAACAACTGGATGTCAGCTGCGATATCCAAGTTGTCCAGTTTGGCTACTGTAGTTGAGGTACAGTCAGCACCAGCCACAGTTCAGACTCATCCTTCCATTGAGGAGACATTAAAGAAGCTCCTAGCCAACCAGGAGAATATTTTAGAGACCCAGGCTAGCTTGACTACAGCGGTATCCTCACATGGCAAGGCTTTGGAGGAGATTGCCAAAGACATAAGAAGATGAGAAAGTCAAGGGCGTCTCGGGAGTCGGAAAGAAGCTGCGAGCATATGTGGACAAACTTCTGGCAAACCAGGTGCCATTGGACTTGCTATTGGGGAATCTAGCTTTAGATCCAGTAGCAGCTCAGCCATAGCAGGACGAGGAGCCTAGGCACCCAAGGAAGAAGAGGAAGCTTCCTAGCACTGCGGGTGTTGTGATAGAGGTAGCACAGGTTTAGGAGGGTACCTCCAGTGCTCCACCAGATGTTAAGCCGGTCCATGACCCACCCCCTATCCCACCAGCAGAGCAGCAGCAGATAGGAGACCAATCTGAGGTCCTTGCCACTACAGAGTATCAGAGGACCATTGATCAGCCCATGCAGACGGATCAGGCTTGAGGAGCCATTCTATATCCTTTCTCTCTGTTTTTGTGCTTATTTTGGTAGTTGGCATTGGTGAATTTGCCACTTTTATTCATATGGGTGCGCTCTACTATTTTGATTCTGATACATTAGGATGACTGTACATATTTATTTGATTTCTAGTTTTTGGATTTGATAGTTGGCCTATATATACCTTCTGAAATTGGATACTTTTCTACTTTTATGTATATATTCACCCCCGTTGTATATTCTACTCCCCATTGTACATATTAATTTGGTATTTTCGATTTTCGTTAAAAAAATTTGTTTTTAGCTTGGAAGTTAGGCTCGTAGCCATTTGTTTTGGTTCTGGCATTTTCAATAAGCCCTTGGTTTTCTTAATGCCACAGTTCTTTCCAAGGGTAAAGCGTTGTGCGAACCGGGTGGCTCTTCCCAATGATAGATGGCGTAACAACCTTCTTAAGGGTTTGAGTTTATTTTTTGATTTTTTTCTTTTGATTTCGATGTTTCTTGGTTAAGGGAACCTCATGTAAGCTTCACTTGGGCCTAACACATTTGCATTTGATCCCATGGTCAATGACATGATGTTGTGCATAGGATGGTGAAAGTGTGGCCTTGAGACTCTTGTGTTGAACAAACAATCATCACGTGGTCGTGTTGGGCCATTGTGCGCTTGAATCATATCTAAGGTCGTTGTGGGCCCTCGCCTCGATGTCTTTAGGAATCCTTGAGTGTGTGTGGTGAGAATTCAAATTGTGAGTCTAAGTCCCGAGCCGATGGTCTAGAACTTTCCCCGAGTATTTGTTGAGGTGCCCTGGGTGAAAATTTGGCTTAAGAAGTGATTATAGGCTCTCCTTGATCCAAAATGCTATGATTGAACAAGTCCATGACTTACCAATGAAATGATCCCTAGTTAGCCCCTTTGAGCCTTAAACTGTTCTTTCAAGAACCAAAGCCACATGCCAATACCCGTTCTTAATGATACCCTCTCTTGGCACCTAAATCTTCCCTTAAATAGATGGAAAATGTCTAATTTTTTTTTTTTGGGGGGGGGGGGGGGAACAAGAAAGGAAATAATGTGGTAAAAGGTACAAAATCAAAAGAAAAGGAAGGCAATGAAAAAAGGAAGAAAATACAAGAGAAAAGTAAAGACCAAATTGAATAAGGTCAAAAAGGGGATTCAAAGAAAATAAAAATGAAAAAGGTTGTGAAAAAGTAGAAAAAGGAGAAATGTGTTGAATTGCATAAGAATGTGTGACAGTATGTCACTCTAACCCCTTGAAAAAGAAGTGAATATTCAAATGAGTCAAGAAAGTGTGTCAAAAATGAATCAAAAGAAGTTCTTAAGGGAAGATTGAACCCACTTGAACAAAACATATCCCATCCTTACCCAAAAGCATTTACAATGATTCCACAAAAGCCCTATATGATCTTGAGTTGAACGGAACCTACATTAGTGGATACTTACATAAGGGGCAAGCATATGGCACCTAAAGCCGGACTTATGACCTTCTTTTTAAGAGGAATGGGAGAAAAACCCATCAACATCGGTTTGTGTGTCATTACTTTAAAAGGTGAGGTTCGCTTAGGGAGAGTTGAGGATGTGTGAGTTTGGGTTCCACAATGACCAAGGTATTTGAGAAAAGCTCTTTGATGAAATGAGTCAACCCTTGATGCTCTTGTGTCATACTTGATCCATAGTTTTTAAAAGTCTAAAATGTGTTAATGATGCATTCGTATTGAGGGCAATTGTTAGTCCCAGTTGATGCTTGTTGAGGTTATTTTAGGATAGCTTGGAATTACTTGGATGTTTTCCTTTGAGGGGTAGGTCTTATTTTATTTTCTTGAGGACAAGCAAGGGTTTAAGTTTGGGGGAGTTAATAACTATGATTTTAACACATTTTATGCCCATACTTGCCTATGCTTTGCCATAAAATAGTCCCAAAATGCTTACAAGTTGTGCTTGATTGCAGGTTTGAGCAACAAGATGACAAATGTCAAAGATCGGCTCAAAACGCAGTAAAACCTGCCAAGTGTCAAAGACCAAATAAAGTGGGGAACAAGAAGGCTTAGGCGGACCACACTGTTTTGCCACACGGCCGTGCTAGGAGATTCAGACACTGGGTTATGCAAGGGAATCTTACGCGGTCCGCATTCCATTTTTACGCGGTCCGTGGCACTGAAGTTCAGAGACCAAAATACAAGGCAAATCCTACGCTGATGTGCTACAAATAAATGTGGTCCGCATGGATGAGATTCAGAGAGATGATATTTTGCCCAAGTCCTTCCACGCAGTCGCGTCCCATTTATGCACGATGCGCGCCCATCAGCCAATGGCCGTACTACCATCTTGTGCGGTCTGCATCCCCAACATCAGAGAAGAGAAATCTGGAAGACCAAAAGCCTATGCGGCCGCGCTACATTTATGCGCGGTCCGCACTGAACCCGCAGGGGCATTTTTGTCCAGTTTTTCAAGCCCACTATAAATAGAATATTTTACCATTTTTAGGTTAAGTTTTGTGTATCTGATAGGTGATGCACTCATGAGACTTATGCATTGGCCTATTTTGGGAATTTTTAGCTTGGTTTCATCTTAGATTAATGTAGTTTAACATTAGCAATTAAGTAATATGGTTGTTTCATCTTCTATTTTTTCAGTTTCTTGTTTAATTATGTCTAGCTAATCCCATTAGATAGGATTGTGGCTCAATCCTAGTGTGGGTAATTGATGAGTGTTACTTTTTAAAGATAGATTGATATTGAGTATATGTTATTTGGATTAATTTTATGCTTTATTTAAGGATTGGTGGTTGCAAACATTGATTCTAGCTCAGTGGATCTTCACTCTTCTTTAGAAAGAGAGTCTATGACCCCAAAATTGATCCAACAAGAAATTGGGATGGACCCATGAGAAATGGTAGTTCCAACTAACGGGTTAAACCTCGAGAGAGTAATCACCCTACTTGAACCCTAATTGCTTGGTCTAATTGGCCTACCCTATCGGTCTCGAGAGAGTCAATTGGGCAAAATCACTCTCTCTACCGAGGTGTGAGAGTGGGTACAATTGTGCAACGGTTATAACGTTGATGCCAAATATGTTAATCTATTATTAGTAGTCTCTACCCGTTAGTTAACCACCTAGGCGATGACAGGGCCGTAGTGCCTTTCTTTATATTATTCTCAACTTAGAACATATCCCTTTAGCATAAATTAGCTTAAACTTGTAGTTGATAATAGCAGTTATCAAACAAAAACCCAAAAATGTTAGACGTAGAATTAGGAGCAAACACGCATTCCTAGTCTAAACAAATAGTAACTCCATTCCAAGCTCTCTGTAGAAATTGACCCCGATACCACTATACGGGTAAAAGTCTTAGCTCCCGCTCTTCCTACCATTGTGTAAGGTTGAGTTTGCTGCGATCAGTTCCAAACGTCAATACCACACAATAGGGGGGTGATTTTTGTGGTACCTAAGTTCTTCTAGGTGTTCTAACTACTACTGTTTGTGGAATTAAAATACAGAAATAAAGAACACAGAGATTTTTATGTGAAAAACACGTGGCTCAAAAGGTAAAAGAACCATAACCTACTACTCAGTAGGATTGTTCCAAACATCCACTAAACTCAATGAGCCAAAAACAGCATTTACAAACTCTTGTAAACCTAAGGATTAACTCTAATTCCAGTGTGGCACACAACCTCAACTGTTGCGACACTTTCAAGTTAACTCTAACTTGAATACTCAAAGTACCTAATACACTTGCTTCTATGAAAGCTGGAAAGGTACAAGTTTAAATCACCTGCTACAATTAAGCTAGAATAAGAATAAACACAATGAAACTGGTTCTTCCATCTTGTTCAAGTAGCTACATGAGTGCACACTTAATCTCACACAAATTGCTTGCAAAATAGCCTTGCTCTTTTGCTCTCAATTTTTCTTAACTTCAGCATATGTGCATACCTGTAAAAGAGAACAACTCAGTTATTTATTAGATTAGTAATTAGAGTTTGATTGTGATTCAATTTCTGATCCTCCATTAAGTTTAAGTCCTAGATCAATCCAAACTCCAACCCTTATCCGGATGTGTTCACTTCTCATAAGGAGGCATCTTCTCCTTATCCCATATGCAATCTGTTCGATCAGTTCAGAAGATAGAATATATTTGTGCTTGATCCCTAAGGACTTATCTTCTTCACGTGTATCTCACGTGCATAGGCCATAACAACCGTGTCTCCTAAGATGGACCTGGTACTTCATTGAGTTCATTTGTCATTCTTCAAAACTTCAACTGATCTTGGGCCAACAATGTATATGTGTGTGTGTGTATATATATATATATATGTATATATATATATATGTATATATATATATATATGTATGTATATGGGATATGGAAGAGGTTATAACGTTATATATGCACCACCACCTGATCAGCTGGTATACGTTGATGATTTTGCCCATAGTGGTCGAGATGATATGATGGGATACCCTCAGAGGATTGATGATGCTATGAACACTTGTAACTATGCACGACATGATATTCAGACGCATATGCATTACACCATAATTATTTCATGATTTTTAGAATTATTCAAACTTACAGGTTGAGTCATTTACTCTATACTTCTTCTATGTCTGTCATGTACTTATTTATGTGCCTTACATACTCGGTACATTATTAATTTTGATGCCCTTTTTTCCTAGGGACACTGCGTTTTATGCCCGCAGGTCCGATAGATAGGTAGAGAGCTCTCCAAGTAGGTTATCAGCTCAGCGGAAGATGTTGGTGTGCTCCATTTGATTCAGAATTGCTTGTTAGGTTAGTATGACTTAGACGTGTATTGTTTGGTATGACGAGACTCTGTCACAACCTTTATAAGAATTATGTATCCTTAGTGGCTTGTAGACAGATGTTATGTACGTAAAAGATTGTCTATCCTTGTCGGCCTATGATCAGCGCAGGAGTGGTTATTTTGATCTTATAGGCCCGCATGTCTTATGCATATGTTGGCATCACATGTTGTATTCTACTTATCTCACGACAGCCTTACGACTCAGTTATTTATAATAGTATGAAATGAAAAGATATATTATGTTGGTACTCGGTTGAGTAAGTTACCGAGTGCCCATCGTGGCCCATCGGTATGGGGTGTGACAAAAGTGGTATTAGAGCAGTTTCATCCTATGGGTCTACAAGCAGTGTCTAGTAAAGTATTATTTATGAGTATGTCGTGCAATTCACTTATAAGCAGGAGGCTACAAGGAACTTAGGACTATCATTCTTTCTTTTTACTCTAGATCGTGTGGTAGAGCTCAGCTTTAAGAACTCACTTTCCAAAACTCTATCTTATTCAGAATACGACGATACCTACATCTAGAAATACAATTGGTAAGAGATATAGCTGTGGAAGAATTTAGTTAGAGGAACTCGAACTTTGCATAATGCTTATAATGAGTAAATATAAGGTCTTCAGTAGATCATGTGTGTACTAAGACGTGTAAGCCTCTCGATATGGAGCCTTGAGGCAAGAATATCTATCAACCTATGGTGAAAGGCATTGAGGGATTCATAAGGTAGATACAAGATTCAACAATTAAAAGGAGCAAGATGCTAAGGGTACAGGGTACCTAGTTAATAAAGATTATCGTATTTTCAACCCAGACAGAAAAATATATAAGCATTGTGAGTTACCTTCAACAGTAATAGAGGTATGTATAATTGACCACACCTATCTCAATTATGTATCATTGGGGGTTAACAAGTGTAGCTTAAGAAAAAGGACAAGATATTAGGATCCGGGTGGGGTTAGGGTAACCCAAAATGGGGAATGGACTGTTTGTGTTAGTTGTCATTTTCGAAGGATAATAAAAAGATGCTAATAGACTTCCTTGTGAGACATCGAGATGGTGCCCTCTATAATATTACAATTAGATGTGAATACTAGCATGATAAAAAAAATCAGAAGATAAGCACTGAAAGCCTGGAAGGAATAAATATTACCTTGATGTGGTTCGTGTCCCTAGTACAACGAGAACGTTAAGCAACCCGAAAACCTACTAGATGAAGCAAAGGAGAGCTAAAAGCAAGAGAATGTCTTATTAAAGTCTTCCAAATAATGTGATAGACATAACGTTAGCGGGAAATAAGAAGAAAGTTAATAAAGCATTATGAGCAAGATATGATACATGAATGACAACGGTAGATAAAAAGACGATAGTATTACAGAGTTTATAGTCAAGTGAAGGAAAAGGTGAGAGGTGACATTCCTTGAGACAACAAAAGAATATAGGCCATAAATTCATAACCCCATTTCGAGAAATAAGTTCGCGACTCCAACATAATTACTAGAAAGAAAAGTTAGACCCCCGAGTAATAGAAATCGGTATGGATTGGTGAGCAGGACAAATTAAACATGAATTAGTGATTGAGTGATTCGATAATGGTCGGCATCATGAGAATTTTAGATTGTGTTCCGCCAATAATAAAATGGACAACAGAAGAAGATTCTTAAGAAATTCAGAGAATGGTCATCACGAAGACGCTTCTCCTAAAGCAAGCAATGTGAGCAAAGTTAAGCTTAAGGGACTATATGTGCTAGTTACACTAAGTGTCACCCTCATGAGTAAGAAATTTTGTTATCCTTGGTATAGAAGGATTACCGCAAGGCGAGTAAGGGTCATCGATGACGTGAAAAGATTCCATAATCTTAGTACTTCCCTAAAGGATGGAATATGGAGTGATGTGCCACGAAGTCAAAACTAGGTGGTTCTAGTAATCATGAAATGGTTAAGGAAGAATGCAGTAAAATGAAAAAGGAATGATATTACACTTATTTAGTTCCTATGTAAATGTTATGATTCTAGAACATTATGTTAGCACGATGTCAAGAAAAAGAAGTAAGGGTTCCTTTATCGGATATTATTGATAGATAAGGAGCCGGTACGCGAGGTAAGTTAAGACAAAGGAAATAACCCAAGCATGATTATATGGAATATGGATTTGAGAATGAGCTAAGGAGTAGTTAGTAATTGATTCAAGAAGAGCGTAGTCATGACTAGACAAGAGGTTACAAGCAAATCATGCAAGATAAATATAGTAAACCCAATATGGAGAATTTAGTCTCGCAGTAATATCATTATAATACTTGAGATATATCTAATAAGAGTCGGGGTAGTTAAAGGTACCGTATGAGTGTTACAGAAATAGAAGAGAATTCCACTAGAAAGATAGTCAAAATATCAGTTCAGAAGCAACCCTACAAGCCCAAAGGTGTGGAGATAAGCAACTACGGATAAGTATAGGGAAGAAAGGACATCAGAAGGTCCGTCGAGTATAAAATGTAATAGGCTCACAGCTTTACAAGAGTCAGAGGGTCTTCACTAAGTACTAAAATGAAAGACTAGCTAAGAAAAATAAGGAAGAAGGCTTCAACCTAAACTCAGTGACCTAAAGAGGAAATGGTCTTATAACAATAGTCTCAAAACAACATTATGTGCACCCCATATGAAAGTGGCACCTACCTTGGCTAATAAATGAGAAGCAAAATTAAAAGAAGTATTCGAGATCATATGAGTTTCACGAAAACTCTGCCATATGTGCGAACTAAGATAAGCTAAGTATGCACGCAACAAGGAGGCAGAAAGACCAGGAAAAGTGATAGCTTGCATTAAAGAAATCTAAGAAGGAACTAAAGGAATTATTCGATAAATGATCCCGAGTAGTTACGTTATGAACACACTTAAGAGTTTGGAGTATAAGCCATGCAACATATATGTTGAAAATCATACAGTCCTAGAAGACTCTAGTATAAGTTAAAAGAAAAAAATTAAGTCCAGGTCATAGATAAAGGATTAAATTGTTAGGAGATTGTATCCCGAATATTCCCTATTGTCCATAAAGGGCTAATGTAATACCATAAGCTGCGGATCAGAAGATGGCTTAAGCATATATAAAGGCTTATTAGAAGGAAGAGAAAACTAAAGAGTTACGTCAACCAAGTAAGTCAGTAGTATAATAATTAGACCCCCAAAAAAATTACAGACATCATGATCGAGAACACTGCAGAATCACTATTAATATCGGAGGTACAAGAGAGATAGTATAGTAGCCATAGTTTATAATGACTGCGATAAAGCTTGTGAGAAGAGTACCAGCTTCATAAGAACTTAGTATGAAGCTCCTACCAGATTGTGTATTCACCATAGGTACAAGTATTATAATAGAGCTTCAAGTTATGCACGCGAATTACACCTGGGGGAAGGGAGGTCATGAAAGAGATAGAAGATACGATGCGAGATTTTAAGGTAAGTAAGGTAAAAGTGAACAATGTACGAGATACTCAAAGGTAGAAGATCGTGAATAGTCAATACTTTAGATAAAAGGATAGAAGTGTGGGGATTCAGTATCCATGAATGATAACGGCATCATCAGTAACATGTCTTCCAGCCTATGGTCTAGGTATCGAAAAGCCTGACTAAGAAAGTAAAGAAGAGTTAGAGATGATGTGATATCTCGTTTGATATTCCAAAATGACATAAAGAAATCCATGATGCAGGCAAGTTGAAAGGTTGCAAGTAATATAAATAGGTAT
Organism: Nicotiana benthamiana; assembly: GCA_034376525.1. Classification (NCBI taxonomy): domain Eukaryota; kingdom Viridiplantae; phylum Streptophyta; class Magnoliopsida; order Solanales; family Solanaceae; genus Nicotiana; species Nicotiana benthamiana. Next base: position 117,594,804 of record CM067337.1, on the reverse strand, counting down.
GTGTAGGTCGCAAGCTATTGTATGGTGAAGCGACAAAGTTCTAGAAGACAGGAGTAAGGATACGAACGGGCAAGAGAGAAGGTAACGAAAATGGATAAGTCATCAGGATTAAGCCCATGAAAACAAGAAGAACATATGGTTTCTCTAAGTTATACAAAGCTCACTATAGCCTGAATGAACTCAAAGGAGTCAAAGACTAATAGCATTTAGAAGAGATGAAATGCTTCTTTGGTAATAGAATTAGGGTGTAATTGTGATAGATAAAGGATGACATTTGGACATCGATTGAGTAATGATCTAACGAATAAAAGAAAGGGGTCTCATAAATTGGATAGGATTAAAATACCCACGCAAGATGAATCACATTGGGATGCTATGAGAGACAGTTATGAAAGCATGGTATCGCTCTAGGTTGATTGGTATAATCATTTCAAATATTCCTTGATAAACGTGAACCCTAGCTGCAGTGTTACATAAAAGGTTATGTTATCATAGGTAGATTTGGATCAATATTGAGGTGAATCAACAATGGATGGGTAAAAGTCATAAAGAATGAGATGAGATTAGACCACCACTCTTAAGATGAACAAAAAAATATGAAAGCATTAAAGGGCATAAATTAATACGTATTGGATAAGTAATGAAAGTAACCTGGAATTTGGTAGGAGACCTCAGTAAGAGAAATCGAGGTAAGAGCTACGCTATAATATGACCTATCTTGATGTAGTAAAGTTATACAGATAGATAAACAGATCTATGAAATAAGGTATAGCAATATTCGTAAGTTCAATACAGTATCGAGCAAAGGACTTCAATATACCTATAGATCCCCAGAGGGACATATTTTCAAGCTCTTCATACGTTAACAAAGTGAGGCCTAGATATGGGTTGAAAGCTGGAGAAAAAAGGAGAGAAGAGTCGCATAGACGCACTTACAAGGTCAGAATCATACAAGCTACATGATATAAGGTAGCAACATTTATGATATTGGAAGGATTCCGACCACTAGTCTTGGTGTGAGAAAAAAGCCTAAAGGGGGAATGCCCTGGACTTTGGATACATTCACAGAACAGTTGCCTAGATGGAAAGAGGAGTACTATAGTATTAGCAAGAGCTATGGGTTGAGAATGATAAGTACATCAGTCAACATTCAAGGATGAATGTTCCAAAGAGGGGAATAATGTTACACCTCATATTTTTGTACGTGAAAGTACGCCATAAATAAATTAAGGAAAGCTTGAAAACGAGATGTTGCATCCCGCATTTTTGTATGTTAATGTTTTGTCGTAAGTCAATCAATGTAAGTTTGGGAATGAGATTATAAGCATTACGATATTTCAAACAAGTAAGGAGTAAATTCGTGAAGGTGAGAGGGTAGGGAAATCGAAAAAAACAAATGTTTTCGAAGCTTGACATGTTGGAAATACCCGATATATATGGATAGTACCATATAAGGTATCATGTGACCATGATAGTAAGGTATAGTACAAGTATATAGTATTTTAATTAATTTAAAATAATCTTTAATTATGTAAATAATTGATTAATGGTGGAGATAATTATGGTATTAAGTGGATAAGAGTCTTGTTGAGGTTACCACATGGCATAAGCTTAACCAAGGTGGCAAAATTATGCATAATGAGTCACTAGGCAAAGCTACAACTTGTTTACACGCAAATATGACTTGGTATCTTTATTGGAGAAGTATAAAACTTTGCAAAGTTAAGCAAAACAACAGTCTATACCATTACAAAGAGATAACAGTGATCCGACGCGAATATTTCTCTGTAACCTTACAAGATCAACGTGAAATTCCAAAGAGAAACAATCAAGATCCAACGTTTTAAACTAATTCAAAAAAAAAGTTCGGTACAATCTTTCTCAAGAATATTATACGAATTTTTTCTTATTTTGATCCGTGGTTACATGTTTCCGTAAAAGAGAATCAGTTCAGGTAAATTAAGGCTATCCCTTTTTTCCTTTTGGCATGATCCGTATGATACAAATGAAACGAGAAAATACACAACCATAAATGACTTTATTCATAGAAATATTAGACGTGCCTATATTCTTGAATTCTCATATGTCCTATTATTTTATCATCTATTCATAGGTCTCAAAAAAATACGTAAGCTGAAAAAGTTTACTTCATGATATTAATCAGAGAAAAAGTTTTTATATATATATATATATATATATATATATATATATATATATATATATATATATATATATATATATATATATATATATATATATGAGGTTATGGTGTTATATATGCACCGCCACCTAATCAACTAGTATACGTTGATGATTTTACCCACAGTGGCTGAGATAATATAATGATATACCCTTAGAGGATTGATGATGTTATGAACACTTGTACCTATTCATGACATGGAATTTATACGCATACGCATGACACCATAATAATTTCATGATTTACAGAGTTATTCAGACTTACAGGTTGATTCATTTACTCTATACTTCTTCCACGCCTTTTATGTACGTATTTATGTGCCTTACATACTCGATATATTATTTGTACTGACATCCTTTTTGCTTTGGGAAGATGCATTTCATACCCGCAGGTCCGATAGACAAGTAAAGAGCCCTCCAAGTAGGTTATTAGCTCGACAGAAGATATTGGTGCGCTCCGTTTGCTTCGGAATTACTTGTTTGGTTAATATGACTGTATCTTTGCTATGGCGAGACTCTGTCCCGACTTCTATGAGAATTATGTATTCTTAGAGACTTATATATTGTGACGACCCAAAGGGTCATCACCGCAATTCTCCATTTCTTTGTGCTTTTGAGGCCTTAAAAATATATTATCTGGTCCCCTCGATTTGCGTACACAATTCGGTTGCGAAACCAAAATTTTTTTATGTGGAAATACTTGACTTCTGTGTTAAAAACTATGAATTTTGATAATAATATTGCCATAGTTGACTTTGGTCAATATTTTGGGTAAACGGACCCAAACCCGTGATGTGACAGTCCCGGAGGGTCCATAATAAATATGAGACCCGTGCATATTCCCGGAATCAAAATCCGAGGTCCCAGGTCCGAGTACGGAATTTTTGAAAGAAATTATTTATCTGAAAATGATATGAAAAATCTAAATGAAAATGAGTTAGAAAGTGATGGTATCAGGATCATATTTTGGTTCCGACGCCCGGTACAAGTCTTAAACGAGCGTTAAGCGCTATCTATAAAGTTTGATTGAAAAACAAACATCATTTGACATGTTTCGGACTAAAAATGGGAAATTTGGAAGTTATGAACTTTGAAATTAAAATTTTGAGTTTTTGGAGGTTAATTCTTTGATTTTGATGTTATTTTAGCGATTTGATCGCTCGAGCAACTTCGTAGGAGGTTAATGAGATAGTGTGTGTGTTTGTTTGGGAGTACCGAGGGCTCGGGAGTGATTTCGGAGGTGGTTTGGGGTGTTTTTACACTTAGAAATATATCAGATTTTTTGCAATTTTTGCATAGAGAAATCTTTCTACGCGATCGCGGCCTCAGCCACGCGATGACACTGCTTTGGCTTATACCTCAACGCGATCGCATCTTCGTTCACACAATCGTGTAGCTTCCAGCTTCCCCCTTCTTCGTGTTCGCGTACCAGCCTAAGCGATCACATAGGCCAATTGACCCCCAGAGATTTTTCCTCTACGCGATTGCGTAGCTCCCAGACTTTCTTCACCACGATCGCGTTCCCATTTTCGCGATCGCGAAGGGCATTTTCGCCCAGTGATTTTAAAAGACTAAAAATAGAACAATGACATAATTTTCACAATTTTTACTCATGAACCCTTCTTCTTCACCCTCCATTGAAGAGTCTCAAGCTTCCCTTCCTCCATAACTCTTGGGGTAAGTAGAAATTAGGGCTTTTGGGTAGAGTTAGGTTTTGAGAATTTTGGGCGATTTAACATCAATTTGGGGTCGAATCTTAAAATAAATTAGGATACTTGAACTCGTGGGGTTATGAGTGATTGAGTTTTGGTCCGAGCCTCGAGTTTGGACCATGTGAGCCCGGTGTCGGAATTTGATATTTCTGAAAGAATGATTGGAAATTCACTTCTAGGCTATGAAATGGTATTTGTAAGCTATTATTGATAATATTGAACCAATTATGACTAGATATCGCGGTTTCGGAGTCAGATTCTAGAGGAAAAGCGGTGTTAAAGGCTTGACTGCTATCTCGGACCGAGTTAAGTGTTTGATCTAACTTTGGCTTGAGGGAATAGGATTAGGACAATATCTGCTATGTGCGACGTGGAGTCGGTGTATAGGTATGGTGACAGATAACTATGCACACGAGTCTAGCATGACCGTGAGTCGTTATTGTTTTTAAATTCGAAAGAGGTGAAACAATTGAGTTAAACACTTTTTAAATGAATCATGAAGTTATAGTTGAGAAGCAAATGAGTAAAAGAAGGAAGTGTGGTATTTTTGCCTTGTCGGTACTTGTTGTTGAATTGTTCTCCCTTGCCAAGATGATAAATATTGTTGTATACTCCTTTCCCCCAATTGTTTGTGACCGTTGATTGGGCGAGGAAGAGAGATTGTGCACGAAGGGTCTTTCCGTGCCGTGTTTTGATAATTATGCACGAAGGGTCTTTCCATGCCGTGTTTTGATAATTATGCACGAAGGTCTTTCCGTGCCATATTTCTTGATTATTTGAGCACGAAGGGTCATTCCGTACCTTGATGTGAGAGTTATGTGAGGAAAGCACAAAGGGTGTTGCCATGCACTATATCTGACAGTTTTGGTGAGGATTGAGAGTAAAAGCACGAAGGTTGGTGCCGTGCAGTTGTTGATTTACTGCTCTCTTTTATTGATGTTAATTATTCAGTTTCTAATTCTTTGTTCGTTGGTCTTATAATTGAACTGTTACACCCCACAGCATATCCCTCCCCATTATCTGTTAACATTTTGTTGTCTTTCCGTTATTGTACATATATCTGTACAGGTTGATTGTGGTAGGTTCGGTCTAGCCTCGTCACTACCTCGCCGAGGTTAGGCCAGGCACTTACCAGCACATGAGGTCGGTTGTGTTGATACTACACTTCTATGCCCTTTTGTGCACGGGTTAGGAGACAACTTACGGACCACATCAGTAGCTTGGGAGCGCTCCTTCAGTCCAAAGACTCCTAGGTAGTTCGCTGGCGTTCGCGGGCCCTGAGTCTCTTCTATTTCGTTGCAGTTTGTTTATTTGTATCCAAAAGACACCTGTGTATTTTCTTTTAGACTGATATTTTTAGCACTCTTTTAGTAGTCCATAAGTAGTGACTCCAGCTATTGGGTAGAGACATTTTACAAACTTCCGCACTTTACTATTGTTTATTTTTCTTAAGAGTCTTCCGTGTAGATTTAATTAATTATTTTAGTTATTATACTATTTTAGATTAAAGATTTGAGAAAATTTTAAAAAGGTTGGCTTGCCTAGCTCCGACGTAGGCGCCATCATGACTCCCGATGGTGGAAAAATTCAGGTCGTGACATAGACAGATGTGATGTTCGTAAAGATTGTATGGCATTGTCGGGATGTGTTCAATACGAGTGGTTTGTTATTTTTGTCTTATAGGCATGTATGTCTTATGTATAAGTTGGTAATCATATATTGTATTCTACTTATCCCAATGCAGCCTTTCGGCTCAGTTATCTATGATAGTATGAAATAAAAAGATACGTTATACTGGTACACAGTTGAGTAAGGTATTAGGTGCCTGTCGCGGCACATCTCTTTGGGTCGTGACAGACAAATGACTTAATATGTTGGAAACTAGACTCATAAATCTTCAATTTGGTGGATAAAGTACCCCATAATTTCTAATAAATTGGGAGAAAAGCTTAGAAATATTTGACCTAAAGTTTAAGTAAAATTATGAACATAAGTTGCGATAATTTTTTGTCGACTTTTATTTCATAACTCGTTTGACATGAAGACTTATGATACGAATAATATATGATTCAAAAAAATTAAAACATGACTTTTTGATAATATTAAGCACTTCTAGTTTTATCTTAAAATACGGGTTATACCATCCTTGATTCGTTTATCTTCTAATACTTGTTAGCCATTCTTATACACCCTTATCTCATTTAAGAGCAATAAGAGTAACTTCTTATCATCTCAAAGATAATATCTTCGGGGATTTACGTTGACTAACTTACGGCGTGAACTAACGTATGTGAATATGGGTTGTAACAATATAAAAGAAGAGATCTATTTATAGCAATGAAAATATTCCAGGGAGAAATAACAACAATAAAATTCAGTGAAATCCCACGAGCGGGGTTTGGAGAAAGTAGTGTGTACGCACACTTTAACCTTACCGTATAAGGGTAGAGAGATTGTTTTTGATAGACCCTCGTATCAGGAATAGAAAATGGATCAATAAGCAAATAATAACAACAATAATGTATTAGGACAAAGAAAGCAAATAGCCAAGTAAGAAACAAAGATCTAGGAACAGGAAAATACAAGAATAGTGCCAATACTACCGATAAGGATGATACACCATGCATCAAAAGGACCTATTAATAGTAAGCTAAGACTAGTCCAAATACTGCAGGAGAGACTAGGAGAAACTCTCTACTATTGTCAACACACAATTCTAATACTCGACCTACACATCTTCCAATCGAGGGTCATATTTTTGCTAAGAATGAAGTAGCATCATGTCCTGCCTAATCATCTCTATCCAATACTTCTTAGGTCCCCATTTACCTCTCCTCTGACCCGTCATGATCAATCTCTCACACCTTCTAACTGGGGCATTAGTGTCTCTCCTGCTCACATGCCCCAACAATCTTAACCTCGATTTGTGCATCATGGCTTCCACATGAGCCACACCTACCTTGTCTCTAATAATTTTGTTTTTGATCTTATCACTTATGGTATCCATCCATCCCAACATCCATATTTTTGCTACTTTCATCTTCTAGACATGAGACTTCTTAACTGGCCAATACTATGCTTCATACAATATAGTCGGTCTAACTATCTCCCTATAGAAATTGCCCTTAAGTCTTGGTGGTACCTTCCTATCACATAAAACACCAGATGCGAGTCTCTATTTCATCCACCCTACTCCATTAAGATGTGTAAAATCCTCGTCAATCTCCCCAATACCTTATATTACAGACCCACGATATTTAAAATTATCTCTATTAGGGATGGCTTGTGTATCAAGCTTCCTTTCACTTCGGCTTCATGCGTCCAAATACTGAACTTGCACACCAAATATTCTATTTTCGTCCTACTGAACTTGGAACCTATAGAATCTAGGATATGTCTCCACACCTCTAGTCTAATGTTAACCCCGCAACGTGTCTCGTCAATCAGTATTATGTTATCTGCAAATAACATACATCATGGAATCTCTCTTTGGATGTGTCGCGTCAGCATGTCATTGCTAGATTGAATAGAAATGGGATAAGAGCTTATTTCTAGTGTAACCCCATCACTACTGAGAAATAATTCATGCCTCCTCCTTGTTACGCCCGCAGTATTACGTCGATGTTATGCTCTGCAGTAATATATTACAATGATGTTATCTTCTGCAACGATTGATGTACATCCTGCAGTATTAGGTTACGACAATAGTATACCCAACATTATTATATTACAATGATATTGCGCTTCGCAGTAATATGTTACAACAGTGTTGCATCATGTAGTATTACATTATGGTGATGTTACGCTTCACAGTAATAAGTTACCACGATGTTTCACCCTGCAGTGTTGTACGTTGAATTTGTCGTAAGGTAATTGACATCAGTTCAAGGAAACGATTATTTGGGGATTACAAGGATCATAAGTGACGAGTAAATTCATAAAGATAAGAGGGGAAGTAATATCGAAGAAATCGAATTTTGTCGAAGCTTGGCATTTTAGGGTAAATACGGTCTGACTTAAAATACCTGATATTTATGGACTAGTGCCATACATGATACTATATGACCCTGCTAGTAAGGTATATAAAGTATATGAAAAGTGAGTAATATTTTATGTAATTTATGGTAACTTTTTAATTATGCGAGTAATTAATTAAATAACGGGTAACAGAATATTATTTAGTTAACAAATAAGTAAATAAAAAAATTATTATTTAATAAAATATCTCACCTCCACCCACGTGGCAAGAAGCCACAACTTAAGGAATGACTAAGTAGTCATGGTTGCTAGATGGCTAATTGAAAATATGACAAAGACATGACTTAAGTCTTAGCAAAATAACAATTGTATTTAGAAAACTTAGTAATTGTTATAAATAATTTGTACACTGGATACTATATTGGATGCTACATTGGATGCCCATGTTGTGAATATCATAAAGATTAAATCTCTTATTTTATGTTCATTATCTTTACTTTTTATGCCTATAAAAGGCTATGTAATTGCAATGGAAATGTACACCAAAGTTAAAGAAGAAAACTCTTCTCCCTTCTTTCTATCTCTTCTTATTTACATTTTACTGTATTACTTTTATTTTATAACGCATTATCAGCACGAAGCTCTAATTTTATTCTTAACTCCAGCTAAATTGAGCCATATTTTATTAAGGTATGTATCATTATATTCATTTTATTTATGGCAGTACATATCATATGCTTAATTCTTACAACCTAAATTTTTCTTTGCAATTTTTGATAATTTACATCATTCATGTTGTTGTTCCCTTTTCCGTCTGTTTCATATTTTTATTTATCATGTTGTTTTTCACACCTGACACAATACCATTAAGAAAAAAGAAATATATGCATATGTATGTAGTGTATACATTATATTCAGTCTATTAACACATATAAATCAATAATATAAAGTGAAATGAAATAATATTAGTTTCTACTTTATGGCATAAATAAAATAAATAGTAGATTACTAACATGATATAGCTTTATTTCATTTCTTTTATCTTAATCGTTTTGTTTCATTAATTATCTATTATTATAATTATTTCTCTAACTTATTCATCTTTTATGATAGTTTTCACTATATCAAATTTATCAAAACTTGAATTTGTGGCACATGGCATCATTGGAAAGAACTATTTATCATGGGTCCTTGATGCTGAAATTTACCTTGACGCTAAAGGTCTTGGAAATACGATTATACAAGGAAATGAAGCATCAAATTAGGATAAAGCGAAGGCCATAATTTTTCTTCGCCATCATCTACACGAAGGGTTAAAAATTGAATATTTAACCGTAAAAGATCCACTTAAATTAGGATTAATTTGAAGGATCGGTATGACCACCTAAAACTTACGGCAACCGAAAGCTTGGTATGGGTGGATACATTTAAGGTTGCAAAACTTTAAAACCGTAAGTGAATATAATTCTGCTATCTTTAAAGTAAGTTATCTATTAAAATTATGTGGAAACAATATCACAGATGAGGACTTATTAAAAAAGATAGTTTCTACTTTTCACACTTCAAATGTGGTGCTACAACAACAATACATGAAAAAGGTTTTAATAAATATTCCGAGTTAATCACGTGCCTACTTGTGGCAGAGCAGAATAATACTCTATTAATGAAAAATCATGAAGCCCGTCTCGCTGGGTCAGGTCCATTTCCGGAAGTGAATTACGTAGCAGCATATGATAAGTTTGAAAGAAAATAAAATAATTATTGTGGTCATGGACATGGTCGTAAACGTGGACGTGGCAGGGGGCGAAACAATTATCATTATTATGGTGAAAATAAATTGGATAACAATAAGAGTTCTCAAATTAATCATCCAAAAGGTAAAACTAGTATGTGTCACAGATGTGGTATGAGAGGTCATTGGGCACGTATTTGTCGTACGCCAGAATATTTTGTCAAACTTTATCAAGCCTCAATCAATAAAAAGGAAAATAATGTGGAGGCACACTTGACCTTTCAAAATAATGATGATGAAGCAGGTCCATCAAACAAATGTGATTCTAAAGCACATCCTGCATATAAAGATGATGATTTTGAAGGCCTAACAAATATTACTCATATAGAAGCTGGAGACTTCTTTGAGAATATTGACTGAAGAACTAATCACCATACTAGGGAATGAAGCTATAAAAGTTGTTATTTTTATGTTTGCAATTAGTTTATTTTCCTAATGTATCATATGTTACTAGTTTTTACATTCCTAATGTATTTCTTAATATATAGTTTTTCTGCTTGTCTTTCATGTTTATTATGATGTATTATTTGTCCTTTTTTTATGAAGAATATGAAAATTCCTCAGTTTTCAATTTGACAATAGATTCATAAAGATGATATATGTCTTCTGGATAGTGCTACAACACACACTATTTTAAAAAATAAGAGATATTATCTTATTTGGTAATGAAAGAAGCGAAATGTTAATACAATATCCGACAGTACAAGATTAATTGAAGGTTTTGGAAGAGTCAATTTATTACTACCAGGAGGAACAAATTTGGCTATTGATGAAGCACTATATTGTAGTAAATCTCAAAGAAACTTATTAAGTTTCAAAGATATCCGCAAAAGTGGCTATCATATTGAGACTACGAACAGTGAAAAGATTGAATATCTTTATATTACTACAATAATGTCCGGTAAGAAATATGTGCTTGAAATGTTACCTGCTCTTTCCTCCGGCTTATACTACACAGGTATTAGCGGGATTGAAACACATGCCGTAGTAAACAAGAAGTTTAATAATCAAGATAATTTTATTTTTTGGCATGACCGGTTGTGTCATCCTAGTTCTAATATGATGCGTAAAATAATTAAGAATTCACATGGACATGCAATGAAGAATCAGAAGATTCTTCAATTTAAGGAATTCGCTTGTGTTGCATGTTCTCAAGAAAAATTAATTATTAGACTATCAACTATTAAAGTTAGGATGGAATCCCCTGCATTTCTGGAACCTATACAAGGTGATATATATGGGTCCATTCACCCTTCATGTAGTCCACTCAAATATTTATATGATTTTGATAGATGCATCTACAAGATGGTCACATGTGTGCTTACTATCAACTCGCAATATGGCATTTGCGAGATTGTTGGCTCAAATAATAAAGCTAAGAGCACAATTTCTAGATTATGAAATTAAGATAATTCATCTTGATAATGCTGGTGAGTTTATATCCCAAGCCTTAAATGATTATTGTATTTCAACTGGAATAACAATTGAGTATCTTGTTGCTCATACACAAAATGGTCTAGCAGAATCATTGAACAAACGCCTCCAATTAATTGCTAGACCAATGCTTATGAGAACAAACTTCCCATTTCAGTATGTGGTCATGCTATTTTGCACGCATCATCACTTGTGCGGATAAGTCCCACAAGTTATCCTAAAGTCTCCCCATTACAATTGGCTTTGGGTCAGAAGCCAAATATTTCCTGTCTTAGGATCTTTGTGTGTGCGATAAATGTTTCAATTCCTCCACCATAATGCACAAAACTGGGTCCTCAAAGAAGGTTGGGGATGTATGATGGATATGAATCTCCTTCAATTATAAAATATCTAGAGCCAATGACTGGAGATATATTTACGGCAAGATTTTCTGATTGCCATTTTGATGAATCTTCCAACATTAGGGGAGAAAATAAGCAGTTGAAAAATAATATATATTGGAATGCATTATCACTGTCTCATTTAGATCCTCGAACAAATCAATGTGAACAAGAGGTTCAAAAGATTATTCATTTGCAAAATATTGCAAATCAATTGCTAGATGCATTCACTGACCTACCAAGGGTGACCAATCACATATTCCAGCTGCTAATGCTCCATTTTGAGTTGGTATCCTGTCAGAACAATTAATTAAAGCAAATGTGTTTAAGCCATGCTTGAAACGTGGTAGACCAATTGGTTCTAAAGATAAAAATCCTCGAAGAACAAAAGGAACAAATGATCAAAATGAACATAATACGGAGGTAGTGTCTCAAGAAGATCCCCAAGACGTAACAAATGATAAGACCTTAGGAAAGGTCCAGGTACATGAAAATAATGAGAATGAAGAGATATCAATAAGTTACGTCTCAACTGGGAAAAGATGGAACCCAAATAATATTGTAATCGATAACATTTTTTCTTATAATGTTGCTGTTGAAATAATGCAACATGCTGAGGATCTTGAACCAAAATTTGTCGATGAACGTAGACAGATAAATGATTGGCCAAAATGAAAAGACGCTAACCAGGCAGAGTTAACTTCACTTGGAAAACGTGAAATCTTCGGACCCATAGTTCGAACGCCTGAAGGTATAAGCCAGTAGGGTACAAATGGGTTTTTGTGCGAAAACGAAATGATAAATATGAAGTCATTAGATATAAAGCATGACTTGTGGCACAAGGATTTTCGCAAAGACCTGGCATTGATTATATGGAGATATATTCTTCCGTGGTGGATGTTATCACGTTCAGGTATCTTATAAATTTGGCAGTGCGTGAAAACTTGATATGTGTCTAATAGATGTTGTCACATCCTATTTGTATGGCTCACTAGACAATGAAATCTTAATGAAAATTCCTAAAGGATTTAAAGTGCCTGAAGCATATAAAAGATTTTGAGAAACTTGTTCAATAAAACTTCAGAAATCCTTATACGGATTGAAACAATCAGGGCGCATGTGGTATAATCGTCTGAGTGAGTACCTATTGAAAGAAGGGTAAAAAAATGATCCAACTTGTCCTTGTGTCTTTATACAAAGGCGTGGATCTGGATTTGTTATAATCGCCACGTATGTTGATGATGTAAATGTCATTGGAACTCCTGGAGAGCTTCCAAAAGCAGTAGACTGTTTGAAGAAATAATTTAAAATGAAAGATCTTGGAAAGACAAAATTTTGTCTTGGTCTACAAATTGAGTATATGAGATAGAATATTTGTCCATCAATCAACATACACCAAAAAGATTTTAAAGCAATTCTATATGGATAAAGCACATCCATTGAGTATCCTGATGGTTGTGAGATCACTTGATATAAATAAAGATCCATTTCGACCTCATGAAAATGATGAAGAGCTTCTTGGTACCGAAGTATCATATCTAAGTTCAATTGGAACATTAATGTATCTTGCCAATAATTCCCGACCAGTTATTGGCTTATTGGCAAGATTTAGTTCTTTGCCAACACAAAGACACTGGAATGGTATTAAACATATATTTAGATACCTCCAAAGGACCATTGATATGGGTTTATTTTATTCAAATGAATTCAAGCCATCATTGATTGGTTATGCAAATGCAGGATATTTTGTCTGATCCACACAAAAGTCGATCTCAGACAAGCTATTTATTTACCAGTGGAGGTACAGCCATATCATGGCGTTCAACAAGGCAAACTATGATTGCTTCTTATTCAAATCATGCGGATATAATAGCCATTCACGAAGAAAGTCGAGAATGCGTTTGGTTGAGATCGATAACTCAACACATTCAACAAATATGTGGTCTTTCTTCGAAAGAGAATATTCCAACAATATTGTATGAAGACAATTTGCATGCATAGCTCAATTGAAATGAGGATATGTCAAAGGAGATAGAACAAAACACATTTCACCAAAATCCTTTTTCACTCATGATCTTCAGAAGAATGGTGAAATAGATGTACATCAAGTTCGTTCAAGTGATAATTTGGTTGATCTGTTCACTAAGGCATTACCAACCTTAATATTTGAAAAGCTGACATATAAGATTGGAATGCGTCGTCTTCGAGACATTAAGTGATTTTTCATCAGGGGGAGTAATTACACGCTGCACTCCATTCCTTAACTAAGATTTTGTTCCACTAGGTTTTCCTGGTAAGGTTTTTAATGAGGCAGCAAGCAATGCATATTATGAGTAACTATGTACATCCCAATTTTTTTTGTAAGTTCTTAATGAGGCACGTTATCTTACATGGACATCCAAGGGGGAGTGTTATGAATAACTTGTATATTAAATACTACATTGGATGCTACATTGGATGCCTCTGTTGTGAATATCTTAAAAATTAAATCTTTCATTTTATGTCCATTATCTTTATTTTTTATGCCTATAAAAGGTTATATAATTATAATGAAAATGTATACCAAAGTGAGAAAAAAACTTTTATCCCTTCTTTCTATCTCTTTTATTTATATTTTACTGCGTTACTTTTATTTTATAGCAGTAATGATTTCACTAGATAAACAAAGGGCACATTCTGTATTTGGCTTTAAAACCCAAGGAAGTTAGGAACATAATCATTTCGTCAAAACGATTAAATCCAAGCAAAGTTCAACTTCAACAAATCCAAGTTAAATTCGTCCAAATTTAATTCATATCCTTAGCCAACATTCCGTTCAAAAACGTTAGAAGCAGAATAATTTCGTCCGAGATTTCAAGTTCGTTCAAGTGTGAATTTTGTCCATGAATTTCTATGGAGCGGAGGCAAATTTTGTTCAATCAATAAAGGTTTTCCAGCGAAATATTATACGGAGTTTTCCTTGCTCCATATATATTAAGGCTAAGATTTTCCTTTATTTTGATATGATATCGTCGTTACACAAGTTTAATAACGAGTCATAAAGAAAAAATTCATATCCCGGAATATACGTATATTTTGCTAGTCTTGCAAATTACATATATTCTAGTCTTATAAGTTACAATATTTTCATTATCAGGATTTCATATTCAATTGAGTATTTCTTTCTTCCATTCAAGAGAGCAGAGAGTCTATATATACAGTATTACATTATTTTCATTACCATCGAGCTATAATCGATGGGCAAGTCCCTATTGGGCAACCTCTGATCAGATGGTAAGTTATATACCGGGTCTACTGTGGCCGAGCGCTTATGGACAAGCCCAGATGGTCGAGATACAAAGCCTAGTATGGCCGAGTGCCTATGAGCGAGCCTATTACGACAGAGCATTTATATATACCGAGCCTACTATGGTCGAGCGCGTATGCGTGAGCCTAGTTGGTCGAGATACAGAGCCTAGTATGGCCGAGCGCCAATGAGCGAGCCTACTACAACAGAGCAATTATATATATATATATATATATATATATATATATATATATATATATATATATACCGAGCCTTATAGAACCAGACAACTATTTTACTTACTATATTGAGAGAGAGGAGTTAGTATCAACAAGTAAGCTTGTCTTCCAACTACTTGCAGTTATTATATTATCAGTTCAGTTTCAGATTTCAGTATATTGCCTTATATACTCAGTACATTATTTCGTACTAACATTCATTTTTCCTGGGGACGCTGCGTTTCATGTCCGCAGGTCCGGATAGACAGGTTGAGAGTCCTTCAAGTAGACTATCAGTTCAACGGAAGATGTTGGTGTGCTCCATTTGCTTCAGAGTTGTGTGTTTGGTGAATATGATTTAGACGCGTATTGTTTGGTATGACAGGATTCTGTCTCGATCTTTATGACATTTATATACTCTTAGAGGTTGGTAAACATATGTAGTGTACGTGAAAGATATTACGGCCTTGTCGGCCTTATTTATAAATGATCATGTTGGCGTATTGGGCTCGTATGTCACGTGTATATAATGATGTAATAAGAAAGATATGTCACGTTGGTATTCAGTTAATATGGTACCGAATGCCCGTCATGGCCAATCGGTGAGGGTCGTGACACTCCTACAGTCCTCAACATAGTCTTAGCCCTGTTATACATTCCCTTGATCACCCTAATGTACGCTGCTGGAGCTCCTCTAGCCTCCAAATATCTCTATAGAACCTCCCTTGGGACTTTGTTATAAATTTTTTAAGGTCAATGAACACCTTATGCAAATCATTCTTCCGCTCCCTATATTGTTCTATCAATCTTCTCACAAGATGAATAACTTCAATAGTCGACCGCTCGGACATGAATCCAATGAGGAATAATTTAAAAAATATAATCTTAATGTATTTGTCTTAAATAAATTAATTTTTTGCTTCTTTTTCTTGGAAGAAACTAGAATTTATAAATTTTCTTAAAAGCAGAAAAACTACTTCTACATATTTTTAAAAATACTTTTTTATTTGGTCAAAAAGTACTTTTTCTGAAAAAGAAAACAAAAAAATTTGCTTTCCAAAAACTTGGCGATATAGGCTCTAAGAATATAGCATTGGACTACACTATGCACCCAACAAAATAATTAGTTGCTGGTTACATTCAATTAGTAAGTGTTTGCATTTGGTTTCTGTTTATATTCCCAAGATCAACCAGTAATGACTCATTTAGTTGCTGAATAGGCCAGCAGCTTCCGGAAGGCCAATCCCTTTCTAAAAGTTGAAGGTTCTGGATACAGAGAGCCCAATACATGTTTTCGTAAATGGATTGAGTCATCTAAGGTTCAGAAATGGACAAGTTATATATTTGATCGGTCGGTCAAATTAATTATATTCACTAGCTGATATATAAAAATATTCACTTGTTTTCTTTATATACCCCTTTCTTCACTCTATGTGGGTTAACAACTCAAACAATGAAAAAGCTATAATAATAATTGCCTAAACTTCATAAACAGCATAAAGTTGGAGTCCCCTTCGCTTGTTAGTGCTTCAACATGAAACTAATCAAGGAGGCTGCTGTCGTGACCCACCACATCATCATGTTACATAGGTGCTACTGAAGTATTACTTGGCATATATTTTTACCATATGGAAGAGTTACATAAGTTAGTGACTAGATTTTGATGGAATATTCTAGAATTATGGAGAATTTCCTTGAAAATGCTCTAGATATTTATGTATTTATAGGAATGCTCTAGAGAAATATAGAGGTTTCCTTAGGAAGACCTTAGAATCCTATAGAATTGTTAGAAAAGTCCTGAGAAGAATCTAGTTGCGTAGAATATCCTAGAGAAGGGATTTTGTTAAAAATATGGAAGGACTTGTACAACAATTATTATTTAAATACTAGCCCCTAGGTGATTAGTATAAATAAGGGGCATTCATTTATAGTTCATCAACCAAGCTAAACTATCAAGTTCTCTCTAATATAAAAGTTTCTTTGCAATTCTCTTGTGTTATAGCATTCCTTAACGATCTTGAATGTAGTAAGGCTAACTTGGCATAACAAGAACGTGAGCAGTGTATGCAAGATCGTGAGAGAGTTGCCAAGTGCCGCACGTGTACTTAGTTTAAGACTAAGAACGTGACAACGTGGTATCAGAGCGAAGGTCATGACAAAGGAATGTTAGAAAGAATACAAGATATTGATGGAAGGAAGTATTGTAGGGAACCGTGGTCGGAACTACCAAGGGCTTGGTACTTGCAGAAAGGATCAACGTGAAGGTCCCTAAGCAAAAACGTATGGCGGTACACAGGACGTACGCGAGGTAGAGGACTTACTTTGGAGGATGGACAAGTACTTTGAGATAGTCAAGGAGGATGAC
The DNA here is from genome assembly GCA_034376525.1 of Nicotiana benthamiana. NCBI lineage: Eukaryota > Viridiplantae > Streptophyta > Magnoliopsida > Solanales > Solanaceae > Nicotiana > Nicotiana benthamiana. The sequence goes on along the minus strand of CM067337.1, from coordinate 117,577,440 downwards.
GACATTGTTAAGGTACGAAACGCCTCAATGTATTTGAACAAGGTTTTCATGTTGTGATGGCGTCAGAAGTGTGCCAATATGGAAAATGGCTATGTAAGATTGAGATATGAGTATAGTACAAGAAGGAGTTGGAAGAGCAGTTCTACTCGATGAATGTGGTGTATGAGGGTAGGCGGAAGCTAATTGAGCTCCGATAGACGGCCACAATTCGGGAGTATGTGCGCGAGTTCACTACCTTAATGCTGCAAATTCGGTCATTTTCCGAGGAATATTTCCCCTTCTACTTCATGGATGGGTTACAAAATTGGGCAAAGTGGAAATTAAGAAGATATCAAATAGCTAACGTGAACGGGGCCATCGGAGTAGCCTAATCACTTGTTGACTTCAGGATGGAGCCTACCAAGTCCAAAGAAGGAAACCCAAGAGGGACGAGGGAGATCATGATGAGGACAATGAGAAATGCATAGCTGAGGTATACAAGGGTAATGGCAAGGAGCCATCCATAACGGACAGGGGTCCAAGAGAAACGGCAAGGGGCCGGGAAAATGGTAGGGAGTACGTGCCTAAAGGAGGGTGCTACTTCTGTGAAGGATCACATCGGGAAAGTGAATGCTCAGAGTTGGGGAAGCTTGCAGTAATGATAGGGAACTTTTTTCAAGCACATAAGTATGACACATGGGTAACCGCCTGTATTGGAGGGATGCGCTTGGAATCTAAGACAAAAGTGAGGGATTCCAAAGTCTATCTTGACACCATGCAAATGGAGCATTGCGGCAACAAGAAAAGTTGGATGGAGTAAAATGAAAATGATGGCGAGTTACAAAGTGATGGAATGCTATCAGACTCAGACGATGCGCCAAGCAGAGGGTTCAAGTTTGCCAGTAAGGCTGGACAACTGAGGGCAGCCAAATAGGGAGTGGAAGCATAGTCTCGATGCTTGAGAAGCTGCTAGACTTGGTTGAGTCATGGGAAGATTCAAGCCAAGATCAAAGAGGGGCATCCGATGGGCGGAGGATGGAGGCTATCATTACTAGCTGTCCAAAGTACAAATGGGGTAAGAAGAAAAATGTCCAGTACCTTGTCAAATGGGAAGGAGAACCACTTCATAGGGCATCATGGCTAATGGACAAAGATCTCCGGCGACGCGAAGGCGAGGTGCGCATATACATGTTGATGCTTTGTGCCGAGGGAGGCAGAAAATTGGGTGGGGGAGAGTGTTATGACCCGCCACATTATCATGCAACGTAGGTGCCACTTGGCACATATATTTGCCATATGGAAGGGTTACATAAGTTAGGAACTGGATCTTGGGAAAATATTCTAGAACTATGGAGAATTTCTTTGGAAATGTTCTAGATATTTATGCATTTGTAGGAAGGTTCTAAAGAAATATAGAGGTTTCCTTAGGAAGATCTTAGAATCCTATTGAATTATTAGGAAAGTCCTTAGAAGAATCTAGTTGCATAGAAAATTCTTGAGAGAAGGGACTTAGTTTTAAATATGGAAAGACTTGTAGAACAACTATTATTTACATACTAGCCCCTAGGTGATTAGTATAAATAGGTGGCATTCATTTGTAATTCATCAACTAAGCTAAACTATTAAGTTATCTCTAATATAAAAGTTTTCTTTAGTAATTCTCTTGTGTTCTAACATTCCTTAACGGTCTTAAATGTAGTAATGTTGACTTGGCATAGCAAAAACGTGAGCAGGGTGTGCAAGATCGTGAGCGAGTTGCCAAGTGCTGCACGTGCGCTTAGTTTAAGACTAAGGACGTGACACTACGCTATGAAAAAATTCTCATAACAGAAACGTCGATACACAATATACAATTTGCACGTGCCACTGGAGTTGATGAACCTTTAGAGTCTGTTTGGAAAGCCACCCTGTAATTGGAATTGGTGTAATTACTAGGGTAGTAATTACAGAGCCTAATAATTACTCAATTATGTAATTACGACGACCTGTTTGTTTGTCATAGTATAATTACATGTAATTACAAGTTTATTATTTGGTTGTACAAGTGTTATTATACAGTTAGATTAAATGTTAAATTAAGTAATTATCAAAACTTAAAATTTAATATAGTAAATATACGGCTATAAAGTTTTATAAATATAAATGATATTATATTTAGTATTTAAGATATATATTTTTTGTGAATATACATTAATAACCAATCATATATTTATAACTAATATTGTAAAAATAATATATATATATATATATATATATATATATATATATATATATATATATTAAATTAATAATATATAGTTTATATACTTATAAAAATTTAAAATATACTTTTTTGTAACATCATGGAATTCGTATTTGATAAAATAAATTAATTTATAAATATAATGTCATGACATTAATCAAATGTTTGACAAAATTGATCTATCAATTCTAACGAAAAAATAAATAACAAGCGACATGAGCCAATACTACTAAACAAGTAAATTGGAACCATGAATATAACATAATTTCAAAATTCAAAAAAAATTATTTAGCATATGTCAAATTCCAACATAATAATAGTAAGTTCCACTATAACTTTAGATTAGGAAATATAATAAGTTTATAACAACATTCAACAATAAAATTCCACTTTAGTTACATCACTCACTATATGATAAGTTTGTAAATGACTCATTATTTATAATATTAGGAGGTGTAGTTTCAAAAAATAGAATATTAAAATATATAAAAAATAAAATATAAGCAATTACATGAAATAACAAGAAGTAAAGGAAGAGAAATAAAAGATAAATAATGTATAAAGAAAAATATATTTAAAATTTTTAAAAGAAATTTAAAAACTAAAATTATAATTTAAAAAACCAAAATAATAGAAGTGAAAAGTTATAAAGAAAATAAATAAAAAATAAAAATAAAAATGAAAGAAAATAAAAAATAACCTTGTAATTATACAGTATAACTACCATCAATTTCTCACCTCCCCTTGAGAATTGGAAAGTATAATTACACCTCTTTAATTATATCCAATTCCATACTGATCAAGTAATTATTTGATCAAATAAATATACCAAATTATATAATTATGCTTAATTATACCCTAATTCAATTCTTAGGTGTCTTTCCAAAAGAGCCATACAGAATCGGTTTTGATAATACTGCAGATACAGAATCGGTTTTGATATTACTGCAGCCTAGTCTTTCAATCTGAACTTTGACTAGATTTCTGATTAATTCTTATGAAACCTTCTCACGTTACTCCACTCAAAAGCCAACAAGTGTCTTCTTAATTTTGGTCCCCATAATGACCTACCAACATTAATAGCTTTTGGAGGGACTCGAAGCAAAAGCAATATTGAGAATCCAAAACCTTAACCTGAAGTGTGAACATAACCCAACAATTAAAATATAGTACTCTAATTAGTAATATGAAATGATGAACACAAAAAAGTCAGAAGAGTATTTATTCTTGTATTCTTTAAAATTGAGTGCTCTTCACTTTAATTAATTTTTTAAATTATTTTCACACATATTAAAAAATTTATCTTTTAATATTATTATTATTAATAATAAAATTGGTTATATTAACTTTAATTTGTTCATTTGAACTGTAATATATACTCATCGTCTCTTTATTCTAATGATAACTTTTAAAAAAAAAATTTATTTTTTGATATCTGAAAAAAATCAATTAACAAGGATCGGAGGAAGTACATAATTTGCATGGTCATGGAAAATTAAGGCTAGCTATTCTAGAGATTTCTTGATCCCGAAGCTCATGTCCATGGCATTCTTACCTAACTTAATGACGTATCAAATTCCAAGTACTGTCATCATCAAGTGACAAAACATTTTATACATCTAATTATCGCCAAACCTTTGACTTCTTCTTCTTTTTCTTATTCTCTTTTTCTATGCATTATATTTTCTCGCCACCCACTAGCTAGTACGTGTTTTTATATATATATATATATATAGAGAAAGAGAAGAAAAATAATTTTGAATTTCAAAAGTCAGTCAATTCTGATATATCTTAGAACTTTGTGTTCCTGCTTAAGCGCACTCAAGAATAATCCAAAGAAGTACATTTCTTTCTTTTTTCAATATAATGGAGGGGCTTTGTGTTAAGCTTTTTGAAGCTTCAAGGTTTGATTTAATTAATTACTTTCCTTTTTTGCTATATTGTCTTCAGTTTATGGTGTGAATCAGGGAACATTGTAATTAACTATTGTTGTTGGTTTTTCAATTGGATGCAGAAAAAAGTATAAAATGAAGAGACGAAAAGCTGTAATGGGAATGGTAGACAGTTTTGAGGCGAGTCATGAAGGGATAAAAACTGTTGATATTCAGAAACGTTGTGAATTTTCTGGAAGTTCTGATCTTTGCATCTACTTTGTCACTTGGAATATGAATGGAAAGGTAAATTTAGCACTTAATTAGCGGTCACTGTTTGTTGGTAAAGTTGATGTCACGTGACCAGGAGACCTAGTCACCGTGAAAATAACCCTTGTAATCTGGTACTTACCCCGATCCCGCGCATAGCGGAAGCTTAGTGTACCATATTGTCCTTTTTTTAATTTCTTCTTTTATTTTCCTTTTTTATTTTCACAATTTTTGGCTTAATTTTTGCATGATGTGAAGGTTCCATGCGAGGATATAGCAAAAATAGTTGGTGAAGAGCGAAAATATGATCTATTGGTGATGGGTTTGCAAGAGGCTCCTCGAAACAACATTCTCAAGTTGTTGAAGAATACTTTGGCTCATACAAAATTAAAACCTTCTCTCTTGTTTCTCTTTTTTACTATATTTTAAATATACCAATATTTTAGGGAAACGTTATTGGGACCAATCATCTTTTCATAGGGTGGGCTGTATGTTTTCTCAAAAGAAGGAAATAAATTCAGAGATGATAAGCTGAAACATGAATAGCCATACAAAGAAGAACCATAATTGATCTTTGACAATGACAACCCAACTAATATTCACTTCAATATCTAATTAAAATTTAGATTTTTGATTCTAGAAAAGTCGTGTATTCTCTGACATTGCCGTATCTCATGAATTAACCTTCAAAACGTTTAAATTTCTAGGGGCAAAAAGAAGAAATGCATTGCATCAGACTACTAGCACTAACCTAGTAGGCGTTTGGACATAAGAATTGTAAAATTCAAAAGAGTTGTGAAATTTTTTTCAGAGTAAAAATGGTATTTGGAATTTAGAGTTGTGTTTGGACATAAATTTTAGTTTGGGTTGTTTTAAAAGTTTTGTAAGTGATTTGGGTGAAAATTTTGTAAAATAGTTTTTTGGTAGTTTTTCAAATTTTCGAAAATTTCCAAATTGCATCTTCACGGGGAAATTGAAAATTTTATGAATGGTGATTTCGAAAAAAAGTAATTTTTTTGAAAAAGTTTTCCATCAAATTTTATGTCAAAAACGGGCACTTATATTATTGAAAAGTACGTGTCATAATTAAGATTAATTTCCTTATTATAGTATTGTGACATTTTTAATTACTTCATTTTTGTGAGAAAGGCTATTAGGAAAAGGTGTAATGCAATCTCTACAGCTGTATGTGTTTGGCCCCAAGAATTCAGAGCCATTTACTAGAGGTATGTTTTCTTGGTTCTTTATTTCTTTATTTCTCAATATACTAAATTTTATGCTATTGAATTGAATCCTGATTCTGGGATTATTACTAATATTTAATTGGTTGGTTTTATACAGAAGTAAAGATGGATAAGCATGAAATTGGAGGATTAGGATGGTTAATCAGGAGAAAGAAAGGAGCGGTGGGTGTTAGAATTAGATACAAGGGCATACAAATGATTTTTATTTCTTGTCACCTCTCTGGTAATTCCCTTACTCTATTTTTCTGAAAATTATATTTAAGTAAATAAAAGTATATATTATTATATTTTCTAATCATTGAAAACTTTTAAATAATGTGATCATACAATTGTCGCTAGTTCTACCTTCTTATTTACACTATAGAACTTGCATATAGGTAGGTAGAATAATTGACCGACAATAGACTAATTGCTTAGAGTAGGTTGACAAATATACTACTAGAAAAACATTTTCATTCCCAAAGAAGAATATGGAAAATCCAGTTTTTTTTTTTGGGTGGGAATTAAGAAAGAAAATTCATGTTTGGGCCTTTGGGCCCCAGGAAGAAAATTTATATGGCATGTTACATATTTGGTGGGTTGATGAAAATTAATTATATTCGACAATAGGGGAGTAGTGTGTAGAGGCTATTTCCAAATAGACCCCCGCTATTCTTTCCTCCAAGAACTCCCCACCTTGCTCTTGGGGAGACTCGAACTCACAACCTCACGGTTGAAAATGGGCGTTGCTTACCATCAAAGCAACTCCTCTTATCCACAATTAAATATATTAAAAAAAATATACTAGTATAATATACATATTTTATGTATATTGTATATTAATTAAACAAGCAATATGTAACAAATGGACAAACTCACTTATTTACTGATTCGGATAATAATTCAATACTAACTACTAAATTACAATGAGAAATATAAGGGTTAGAGGTTAAGAAGGGGAGATGAGAAGCTTAAACTCCAAGCAAGGAGATGAGAGGGGCAGACATTTTCGTCTTCAACAATAAGCATAATCCCTTCTCTCAAACTGTTAGTCCTTAACCATTTCCTAAATGGGTCTGGACCCAAATAAAAGTCTCCAATGCTTTACTTAGCCCAATAATCCTTACTGACTCAGTCTTATTCACCATTTCTAACACATAGGCCCTCATTAAGTGAGCTTAATTCACAACAAAATATGTATTTTATATGTTATTATTTGGAAAATTATTAGCTATGTCCATTTATAAGTAGTTCATTACAAAAATTAGTCAATTGATAAAATATTACTAATATTAGCTAAATTAGCCAATTGGCTATTTGTAACAGAAAATATTAAACTTTTGCTTTGTTTTGAGTGAGTGTTATTAGAATAGATTGGGCATAACTTAAGGAGCTTGAATCTCAGTTTTGGGATGATTTGATGTAGTTTTGAGGTGATTTGAGTTGAAAATTAGGTAAAAACGAAACATGAAAAAAATGATATGTGTATCACATTGTGCATCATTTGTGTATCATATATGTATCATATTTGTAACTATTATGTATCACGTGTATATCCATGTATAGTTGCATATGAGATACATGCGTGATACATGTGTCGCAGAAGACTTTTTTGAACTCGATTTAATTACGAATTTTGATACAAAACCAGTCCAAATCACCTTCAATCTTCCTCAAATTTTATATATTAACTTATCTATATATTTTCAATGAATGTCACTTATACCCATCGAAAAAGTTCCTTTTTGCTTAGATTTTTGAAATATTGTATATATTTTTTATATTTCATCACCTTATTTGCTACCTCATCCATAAAATTTTCTTTTCGTCTTGTATCTAGTGTTGATAATGACGCTTAAAAATATGGAAAGTGACTTTTGCATGTGATTCTTTGAGAGAAAGAACCATATATTTGATTTTTTTAATTTTTATTGACTAATTTTGCAAGTTTATATTTAATGGTTAGAGGTTGGTAAGTTGAGATTTATTTGGAATATTTGTGTAAACGGCCATGGTGGGTAGTATTCCCAAATAAACTTAGATGCTGCCCACGAGGCATCTAGGCCCAAACTTTTTGTGTCCTTGTTTCTATTCTTTCTCTTTTGTTATAATAAATATTTAACCGTGGGACAGAAGAGTTTTTACCTTTGAAGTCTCATCTCATCCAAGTAATGCAGAGTAGAATTACTACTATTAGACTCTCCAATATCTTCTTATTTTATAGGTGGTCGTAATTAAATCATTAAATAAAACTGGTGAATTTCATGTAGGAATTTGAAAGTAATACCCTCTTTAACTGTCTCTTCGAAAAGGGCCAAAGGTTTGCTGCAATTGGCTAGAAACGAATATATTACTTATAGCTATAAAACATCCACGATGTCTATTTCCTCTGCTTTTGTAATTATCAGCTATTGGCATTATTTGTCTGAATGATAATTTTTTTCCTTCTTTTATTGACGCCAACTACAGCTCATGCTCGTAATGTAGAAGAGAGGAACAATCAGTTCAAGCATATATCAAACTCTCTCTTTTCAAAGAATACGAATCCTTATTCTACACCAGCACAGCTTACTGTATGGTTGGGAGATCTTAACTACAGATTACAAGGCATCAATTCCTATCCTGCTAGAGATCTCATTCATGGAAATCTCCACGAAGTATGTATACTTCATATATTTATGTTATTTACCCTAAAGGGACTGAGATTCCGTTATGAGTGGGTTCCTTGGAAGTGCCGAACCATGAGGGTCTTTGTACGCAGCCATACCCTACATTACTGCAAGAGCCTGTTCCATAGCTTGAACCTATTACCAGTGATCGCCCGGTCACATGGCAACAACTTTGCTGGTTACACCAAGGTTCCCTTCTTTAAGTTATATATGCTGATAGTGCAAATTTTCTTAATGTGTCAGTGTATATACATAACTTAACTTTTCATATGAACTTTCTTTAGATCAACTTGGGTTTTTGGAAGGAAAAAGGAGGCTAATTTGAACAATTACTAACTTTCCAATTTTTTTGATTAATACAGATGCTAACTAGCAAAGATCAACTATTACAAGAAGCAGAAAGAGGAGAGATTTTTAATGGGTATTGCGAGGGTGCATTAGCTTTCAAACCAACTTACAAATATGATATTGGAAGCAGCAGCTATGATACCTGTCACAAGGTAATTAATTAGTCTAATCTTATTGCTCCTTTTATTTAATCATTTGAGGCGCCACGTTTAAAATGTTAATTTAACTTGCGTAGTTGTGAAAAAAAGGTTAAACTACTAGTTGAAAAAGTTGATTAAATAGAGAAAAAACGTCAAATTAAAATACTATACATGATTAATTAAAGGTTGTACTCTTTTGTTAATATAATCGACGAGGTAGCTAGGGGTCCGAGCCAAACCCCAACACCACAGGAGATGAAAGCCTGGGTGATTGGTTTAATATGAAAAAGTTAAAAGAATTAAAAAAAAGCTAGAGATTTTGAACTTACAAAAATTGTTTAAAATAATACATAAGCGAGAAGTGTCGTCAGACATTTTAAACGTCTAAAAGTAAAAAGAATCTCATATTAATCACCAAAGAGTAAGGGATGTGATGTAATAGTTAGTGGGCTTACTTTGACCGACTTAGTCGGGCTAGTAGCTTCAAATGTATAGTGATATATGACTAAATTGAATAAAGAAAAGTGTGTCATATAAATTAGGATATAAGAAATATTTCCTTCTCTTGATTTGACATTAATTGGTTGGTTAGAGTACCATCGTGGACAGACAGAGTATTGTTCAAGATAGACAGTAACAAAATCAATGCAACTTTACATTCATATGAAGCAATTGAAAGCATCCGCAGCTCTGATCATAAGCCAGTGAAAGCTCATCTCTGCTTAAAATTGACAGATATTCAAACAACGGATCCACAAATCTTGTTGCAGAATCATCACACTGGTTAATGTTTTATTCATTAAACATTCTTTTATTGTTGTCCATTCATGTTTTACACATTCTTTTTTCCTGCGTCTTCGCGATCAACTGTAATATTAAACCTTTGTTAGTGCATTGTACCGTCTTTGTCCAAGAATTTTTGTAATTATATATGGTAATCCCTGGTTTTTTACATGCCAAGAATTCTTGAACATGCACATGATGATGTCCATCTCATTGAATAAGTATTAGGCATGTGCCTAATAAAAGTTTATTTTGTTTGATAGCTAACCTTGTTGACTTGGTTTGGTTAGGTAGCCAACTTTGTTGAATTAGTTTGGTTTGGTAGCCAACCTTGTTGAATTTCTTTGGGTTGGTAGCCAACTTTGTTGAATTGTGAAAAATGTGTGTAAATTGTCAATTATTGTAGGCTTTAGAGAGTGAAGTTTTGGCTATAAAAGGAGAGCTTCAACTCTCATTTCAACACACCAACAAAGAGAGAAAGAAAGAGAGGTTTCACAGACAAGATATAAGAAAATAGTCTGTGAAAAAAATAGAGAGTGAGCGATATTGTAGTAAAGTGGGAATGTCAAAAGAGGGTTATTTCTTTTGAGTGTTGTAGTGGCATTTGGAGTATTTTACTAGGAACTACAAAGTATAAATTCCTTACTATAGTGATATCAGTTGCTTCTCTCGGGGCCGTGGTTTTTCCCTTATTCAAAAGGGTTTTCCACGTAAAATTTTGGTGTCGTTGTTATTCTTGTTAACTACCGTATCTCGGTGCTACATTATTATTTCGCTTTTATTACCGTGAATATTATTTTGGTAGGGGGTTTATTCCCAACAACTGGTATCAGAGCACATGTTCTGCTCGTTCACTGAAATACTATTCACTATCGGTAGTACTATACTTGGTGAAAATAAAAATATCCGGAGTAAAGTACAAGGTAGCAAAATTCAACGGAGATAATGGTTTCTCAACATGGCAAAGAAGGATGAGGGATTTGCTCATCCAACAAGGATTACACAAGGTACTAGATGCCGATGCCAAAAAGCCTGATACCATAAAAGCTGAGGATTGGGCTGACTTGGATGAAAAAACTGCTAGTGCAATCAGGTTGCACTTACCTGATGATGTGTTAAATAATATCATTGATGAAGACACTGCACGTGGAATTTGGACAGGGTTGGAAAGCCTATACATGTCCAAGATGCTGACAAATAAATTTTACCTGAAGAAGCAGTTATACGCCCTACACATGGGTGAAGGTATGAATTCTTTGTCATATTTAAATGGGTTTATCGGACTAATCACACAGCTTGCCAACCTCGGAGTGAAAATCGAGGAGGAAGATAAAGTCATCTTGCTATTGAACTCGTTGCCATCTTCGTACGATAACTTGGCAACAACCATCCTGCACGGTAAGACTACTATTGAGTTGAAAGATGTCACATCGGCTCTTTTACTCAATGAGAAGATGAGAAAGAAGCCTGAAAATCAAGGACAAGCTCTTATCACAGAAGGTAGAGGCAGGAGTTATCAAAGGAGTTCGAGCAACTATGGTAGATCCGGAGCTCGTGGAAAGTCAAAGAATCGATCCAAATCAAAAGCCAGAAATTGCTACAACTGTTATCAACCAGTTCACTTCAAAAGAGATTGCCCAAATCCAAGGAAGGGCAAAGGTGAAACTAGTGGCCAGAAGAATGACGACAACACAGCCGCCATGGTACAAAACAATGATAATGTTGTCCTCTTTATAAATGAGGAAGAGGAATGCATGCACCTGTCATGTCCAGAGTCGGAATGGGTGGTTGACACAACGGCATCTTACCATGCCACATCGGTAAGAGATCTTTTTTGCATATATGTAGCAGGTGATTTCGGCACAGTAAAAATGGTAACACGAGTTACTCATAGATTGTAGGGATTGGTGACATTTGTATCAAGACAAATGTCGGATGCACGGTTGTAAAGGATGTGCGGCATGTACCTGATTTGCGAATGAACTTGATCTCGGGGATTGCTTTGGAACGAGATGGATACGAGAACTATTTTGCAAATCAAAAGTGGAGACTCACTAAGGGATCATTGGTGATTGCAAAGGGAGTTGCTCGTGGCACGTTGTACAGGACAAATGTAGAAATATGCCAAGGTGAATTGAATGCGGCACAAGATGAGATTTCTGCAAATTTGTGGCATAAATGAATGGGTCATATGAGCGAGAATGGATTGCAGATTCTTGACAAGAAATCACTTATGAGCGAGTTTATTTGGTAAGCAGCATAAAGTCTCATTTTAGACATCGTCTGAAAGAAAATTGAATATATGTGATTTAGTATATTTTGATATTTATGGCCCAATGGAAATTGAATCAATGGGCGGTAACAAATATTTTGTTACTTTTATTGATGATGCTTCACGAAAATTGTGGTTTTATATTTTGAAAAGCAAAGATCAGGTGTTTCATGTTTTCCAGAAGTCTCATGCTCTAGTAGAAAGGGAGACATGTCAAAAGCTAAAGCGTCTCCGAAGTGACAATGGAGGTGAGTACACTTCAAGGGAATTTGAAGAGTACTGTTCAAGTCATGGGATCAGACATGAAAAGACAGTTCCTGGAACCCCACAACACAATGGTGTAGCAGAGAGGATGAACCGCACTATTGTGGAGAAGGTGAGAAGCTTGCTCAGAAGGGCTAAACTACCTAAGTCATTCTGGGGTGAAGCAGTTCAAACAACCTGTTACCTGATCAATAGGAGTCCATCAGTTCCATTGGCGTTTGACATCCCACAGAGAGTTTGAACCAATAAGGAAGTGTCCTACTCGCATCTGAAGGTGTTCGGTTGCAGAGCTTTTGCACATGTACCGAAAGATCAGAGAACAAAGCTGGATGATAAATCTGTTCCCTGCATATTTATCGGATACAGAGATGAAGAGTTCGTGCACAGATTGTGGGATCCTTAAAAGAAGAAGGTCATCAGAAGCACAGATGTAGTCTTCCGAGAAAGTGAAGTTGGAACTGCTGCTGATATGTTAGAAAAGGCGTAGAATGGTATAATTCCTAACCTTGTTACTATTCCTTCTACTTCTAACAATCCCATAACTGCAGAAAGCACGACCGACGAGGTTGCCGAGCAGGGGGAGCAACCTGGTGAAATTATTGAGCAGGGGGAGCAACTTGATGAAAGTGTTGAGGAAGTGGAGCACCCCACTCAGGAAGAAGAACAACCTCAACCTCTGAGGAGATCAGAGAGGCCAAGGGTAGAGTCATGCAGGTACCCTTCCACAGAGTATGTCCTCATTAGTGATGAGGGGGGAGCCAGAAAGTCTTAAGGAGGTGTTGTCCCATCTAGAAAAGAACCAGTGGATGAAAGCTATGCAAGAAATGATGGAATCTCTACAGAAAAATGGCACGTACAAGCTGGTTGAACATCCAAGTGGTAAAAGACCACTCAAATGAAAATGGGTCTTTAAACTCAAGAAAGATGGAAATGGCAAGTTGGTCAGATACAAAACTCGATTGGTGGTTAAAGGCTTCTAATAGAAGAAATGTATTGATTTTGACGAAATTTTCTCACATGTTGTCAAAATGACTTCTATTCGAACAATTTTGAGCTTAGCTGATAGCCTAGATCTTGAAGTGGAGCAGTTTAATATGAAAACTGCATTTCTTCATGGAGATTTGGAAGAGGAGATTTATATGCAGTCAAAAGGATATGCAGTGGTTGGAAAGAATCACATGGTGTGCAAATTGAATAAGAGTCTTTATGGATTGAAGCAGACACCAAGGCGGTGATACATGAAGTTTGACGCATTTATGAAAAGTCAAACATACATAAAGACCTATTATGATCCATGTGTATACTTCAAAAGATTTTCTGAGAATAATTTTATTATATTGTTGTTGTATGTGGATGACATGTTAATTGTAGGAAAATACAAGGGGTTGATAGCAAAGTTGAAGGGAGATCTGTCCAAGTCATTTGATATGAAGGACTTGGGCCCAGCACAACAAATTCTAGGGATGATGATAATTCGAGAGAGAAAAAGTAGAAAGTTGTGGCAGAAGAAGTATATTGAACGTGTACTAGAACGCTTCAACATGAAGAATGCTTAGCCAGTCAGCACACCTCTTGCTAGTCATCTAAAATTGAGCAAAAAGATGTGTCCTACAACAGAGAAGGAGAAAGAGAACATGGCTAGAGTTCCTTATTCTTTAGCAGTCGGAAGCTTGATGTATGCAATGGTATGTACTAGACCTGATATTGCTCACGCAGTTGGTGTTGTCAGCATGTTTCTTGAAAATCCTGGAAAGGAACATTGGGAAGCAGTCAAGTGGATACTCAGGTATATGAGAGGCACCACGAGAGATTGTTTGTGCTTTGGAGGATTTGATCCAATCTTGAAAGGCTATACAGATGCTGATATGGCAGGTGACATTGACAACAGAAAATCCACTACTGGATATTTGTTTACATTTTCAGGGGTAACTATATCATGGCAGTCGAGGTTTCAGAAGTGTGTCGCACTCTCTACAACTGAAGCGAAATATATTTCCACTACTGAAGCTGGCAAAGAATTGGTATGACTCAAACAGTTTCTTCAAGAGCTTGGATTGCATCAGAAGGACTATGTTGTCTATTGTGACAGTCAAAGCGCAATAGACCTTAGCAAGAACTCTATGTACCATGCAAGGACCAAACACATGACGTGAGATGTCATTGGATTCGAGAAATGGTATATGATGAATCTCTAAAAGTCTTGAAGATTTCTACAAGGGAGAATCCCGCAGATATGCTGACCAAGGTGGTACCAAGGAACAAGTTCGAGCTATGCAAAGAACTTGTCGGCATGCACTCAAACTAGAAGACATTGCTACCTCCTCTAGATGAATGAGAGTGGAGGGGGAGATTGATAATGTCCATCTCATTGAATAAGTATTAGGCATGTGCCTAATAAAAGTTTGTTTGATTTGGTAGCTAATGTTGACTTGGTTTGGTTAGGTAGCAAACTTTGTTGAATTAGTTTGGTTTGGTAGCCAACCTTGTTGAATTTCTTTGGGTTGGTAGCCAACTTTGTTGAATTGTGAAAAGTGTGTGTAAATTGTCAAATATTGTAGGCTTTAGAGAGTGAAGATTTGGATATAAAATGAGAGCTTCAACTCTCATTTCAACACACCAACAAAGAGAGAAAGAAAGAGTGAGGTTTCACATACAAGGTATAAGAAAATAGTCTGTGAGAAAAATAGAGAGTGAACGATATTGTAGTAAGGTGGGAATATCAAAAGAGGGTTATTTCTTTTGAGTGTTGTAGTGGTCTTTGGAGTATTTTGCTCGGTACTACAAAGTGTATAATTCCTTACTATAGTGATATCACCTGTTTCTCTCGGGGCCGTGATTTTTTCCCCTTATTCAAAAGGGTTTTCCACGTAAAAATTTTGGTGTCGTTGTTACTCTTTTTAATTACCATATCTCGGTGCTACATTATTATTTCACTTTTATTATCGTGAATATTATTTTGGTAGGAGTTTATTCCCAACAACACAGACTTAGACAATTTCTTAGTTTCGATGAGTCAATGACACTAATCAAACATGTTACTCCGTTGATGCGTATCATTAACATCTTATCGACTAATTAAGTCAAATGGTAACTGAGGATATTGCTGGTGAAGAAAATCGATTCCAAATCTCTCGTATAGGATATACGCACACAATCAACCTGTCAGCTCTCGCGGACGTAACAGTTAATTTGGTTCTTCTTTTCTTGGCCTTTTAAGATATACTTCGATAGTGCATCTTCTTCTTTTAAAGGTCATACTTTACTACTACTATATAGTTTCTTTGGCTTCTACCATCAGTTAATTTGAAACTTTTACAACGAGATCGTAATAGAATACAAATTTCATATTTTGTCAGGATTTCTTTAGGGGGGTGGGGGGGGTGGAGGGGGGCCATATATTAATTCAGTGATATGATTTATTTTTCGCAGTTATGCATGAGGGGGTACTTCTGGATATGTAGTGCCAGAAACAAGAGAAATAACGTATCTCTAAACTAAAATTTGTACTCATCTGCTTCTTTGCATTAAATTTCATCCATGGACAGACTGTCCTCAAAAAAACAACACTATCAAATTGGACGCATCTATCGGCAATGTACCCAATAATATTGGGAAGTATATATGATCCAAAGTTAATATCTTGATAGTCTATGAGAAGTGATCATGAACATAGTTTAGTAAAATATTGTGACATTTGTGAGCAACATACTGGAAAATCAATGACAAGGAAAGTAGCCGATTCAGAATTTAGACGACATGAGTTTCGAGTGAAAAGAGTAACTTCTAAGATGGATATATATATACGTGTATGTGTATGTGCGTATGGGTCAAAACTTGACCTCATGATAATGAATGAGATCAGCGCATTTATTAAAGCCTATTTATGACTAATAAATGGTATGACCATTTATTCACAAGATTATCGGGTAGTTATCCAATTTGACAACCGAGGCCATGGCCTGGTCGTCCTTACGAGGGCGTCCCCTCTATGTGGTCCCAACCTTTGGTGCCAGCTGGCAGATATCTTAGCTATAAATACTAAGAGAAAGAACCCTAAAAAAGGGGATGCTTCTTCTTCTTCACATCTACTTCTAAAAGAAGGGATAATACATCATTGTAAGGCTCTGAACCTCTCCATGGAGAGGCAGACCAAATCAATATCATTAATAAAAGATATTTACCCTCTTCCCTTTATCTAATATTTATTGTCTCTTATATCTTATTCCTTTGGTCTTTGGATTTATTACGACCTGCTATAATTGGCCCTCCATTTATTTCGATTGTTTTATGTTTATAAAGTGAATGAAAACTTTGAGCAAAATAATGTGTATAGTTCGACTGTCAAGCATTAGATTCTGCCTAATTATAAAACTCAAGGTTGGATCTGCCATAACCAGTGTAACTCGTGTCATGTAACGCAGTAGCATGCCCTAAGAGATGATGCCATTTTTGGTGTAAAGCCATTTTTATGCTTGTTTGAAAGCAACCATCCACTGAATAACGTTAGTTTAATGCTAAGTTGAGGAAAGCCGCAATTATTGTGTGAATGCTAACCAATCAAACCTAGACAAATAGTATTAATTAAGATTCATAAATCTCGACAACGACATATGTACTGATTTAGTGACATGATACTCGCATATACCAATGAAATGACAGCACATTGCCATGCCTTTTTTAAAAAAATTTTAAAAATTGAAGTATCCTAAGTTTCATAACTGATCTTCTAGAAATTGAAATACTTTAAAGCAATTTGGGCAAGTAGATTTTGTTTGGGGGTGCGGAAGGGATTATTCCTAGTAAAAATTTAAAAGGACGTCCTATTTGGTCACTCTTATTTAACATATATTTATATTTTTTAAATTATTTAATCTAACTCATAATTTTTATAATTTCAGGCACCTCCTCTTCCGGCACCCGTGCGCTCCTTTCTTCCTCCTTTCTTTTCTACTCTTTATTCTACTCTTTATTTTTTATAATTTGTAGTATATTTTATTGTTGATTTGCTCATATTGACTACCATTTTTGTTGAAACAACATTTTAGAACATTTCTTCATCTATATATAATTCATTATATGTAGTTTTATATTTGCAATGAATTCATATTGATCCAGAAATGGAATATCAATCACCAAGCTAATTGTGTCTTTATTGATGTAAGTTAAACTATTATGCTGAAGCTTTGAATTTCAACTAGTATGACTGTAGGATAAAAACTTTAGCTTATTTAGTGCTGAAGTTTTACACGGATAACTAGAAAATACAATAAGGACAAAGTATAGCTATCTTCATAGATATTATTTTGTGATTCTATTGAATAATTTGGCTAATGACAGTGCTCAACATACTGATAAGAGTTCATGTTCACCTAGATTCATAAATAAGTATTTCAACAGCTAACAAAAACGAGCTACAGTAGTAAATATAAGGTAAATATAAGCACATAGATATATTTGTGTACAACAACTAGTCAACTATAGCACTCAACTCACTACATTTCCATAAATTATCCGCTTGTCCTTTTTTGACATAACAACCTACGTATCAAATTCACCAAAATATTATACTATTACAATTCCCCATTTATACAATTGATATCCGAGTAATCCACCCTTATACATATAATTGCATACATTACTTTTCTTATTTCTATATCTTTAAATTTGTTGATTAATATGCTCCAAAGTCTCTTAATTGGAACTGAGTTCTCTTCCTTGGTACATTTTCCGAGTGCCGTAGTCCCAATGTAAGTGAAACATCCCCAGCCGGCTGAGACCCAAATGTGGCATTTGAATTAGCAACCAAATCAGCCGCATCCGCCGCCGTGAAGTAGCGGTTGACGGTGGTTGAAACGTCGTGTGTGGCGGAGGATGCGGTGGCGGTATCATCTTGGAGCATTACTAGTTGGTTTCCCAAGGCGTACTGCCTATAATTTATGATGTTCTTTGAAAGGTCTCTTTCATTTGCATTAAATTCGGATCTTACTGATAATGGCATTGTTGTTGTTGTTGCCGATGTAACCATGTTGCTAATCTTGTCGTGCATTGAAGTTTGTGCAGACAGTTGTTTTTCTTGCTCCTCCTCTTCTTGATCTTGATCTGTTTCCTCTTCTTTTGTTTCTTGTTGGTACATCTCTTCCACCATAGGTTTCCACAACCGAACCCTAGCATTAATAAACCAATTTGATACCTGAAAAACATAACAATTAGAGTTTAAGTTCTATGCATTGACGGTATAAATTTTTACGTTAAGAATTCAATGATAAACCCATAAAATTTATAATAGATACGGTGATATAGTAAGATGTTGATTACACTGACAATTAAAATATAACAAATACTTATAAGTTCATTATGCCAAAAGCAATTTATGAAAGAAAAAATGATCTTTTTAGTATCTGAAAAAAATTAAATATTATAAACGACGAAAAAATTTAAAATGGATCCCAACTTTTATCACAAAGTTGAGGGGATCTAATTAATAGAGTGGATGAAGTCATAAATGGTAACTACTGCACTCAATTTGTTGAGGACTCATTAATTACATGAAACCAAATTAATGCAAGAGTGACAGACTACACTTAAAAATCAACAGTGCGAATGTCCTATGCTAAATGAAGGGTACTGTAAATCAGACAAAAGTGTTGGATCTATCGCTCTGCCGGATACTTGCAGTAAATCAGAGGAAATGTTGCATCTATTTGTCAACTAGCTGCCTTTTACCTTTCCATTCTCAAATAGGATTACTTTACTAGCTACAGTAGTTAGCAGACAAATTAATCATCACATCCTTACGCTTAATTACACACAGCTTCAATTAACACCAGTTAAATCCTTTGAGAATGGTGCATTTAATATGACCTGAAATGTTTTCTTTAAACTTTATAAAACTATTTAAATAACTTTGTATATTATTGCTTTAAATAGATAAATATCTTACCATTAACTGTGAATAGAATTATAAATCTACTATAAGTAGGTTACTGATGCAGCTACTAGGAGCACCACCTATCGTAGCTATAGGGAACAACATGGGGTGATTTTGATAAGTTTATTAGTTAAAAGAAGGTGCTGAGAAGAAGCTCTTTGACAAACTAAGCTACTAGGGACAGGAGTGGAGCTAGAAGTTCGGGTACGAGTTCGACCAAATTAACTTTTACTTAAATATTGTATTTATATTAAAAAATTCATTAAGGATATACAAATATTATGTTTTGAATCCAGTTATTAACACTTAAAGTCGCGTCGTTCTATAATTTCAAATTCATAAAATTAAAATATTAGCTCCGCCTCTAACGAGGGAGGGGCAACACCAAGAAGTCATGTATGATGCAACCACGACAACAACAATGACCCATTAAAATTTCACAATTGGTATTTGGGGAGGGTACATAGTGAGTGGACAGACCTTACCCCTACCCCGATGGGACAGAAAGACTATTTCTGATAGACCCTCGGCTCAGGAAGGCGAAAAGAAAATGAGAAGAGACGATATATCAGTACCGGTCAATAGAAACCATTGTTGGAAATAGGAGGATATATATATATATATATATATATATATATATATATATATATATATATATATATATATATATATATATATATATATATATATATATATATATTATTTGTGGAAGAGAGGATTGATGATTTAGAAGCTTGATTGATCTTGAATGCTTTTCTTATTGCTTGATTACAAATGAGGGGTGATACCTCTATTTATACTACAGAATGGAATAGTCTAGAACACTTCATCATCTACTAATATCTAGATAATTCTTAAGTATTCTCATGATAATTCTAGACTTAGATATTTTACAAGATTATTCTACACACTTTGACTACTACATATTACAAGAAGTTTTCAGATAATGGACTACAATCTTGATCTAATATACTTGGATACTTGCAAGCCCAACCCAAAATCAAGTTTATTTTTCAACAGCCCCCCTTAAACTTGATTTCGTCACTCCGAGCATATTCCGTAATCTCCGAAATGTCTCGTGTTTTAGAGGTTTTGTGAAAATATCAGCAACTTGGTCAAATGACTTCGCGTACTTCATCTGCACCTCTTTATTTGTAACACACTCCCTAATGTAATAGTATTTCGTATCGATGTGCTTGCTTCGATCATGGAAGACTGGATTCTTTGCTAGAGCAATCGCAGGCTTTTTATCCACACATATCTCTGTAGCTTCCTTTTGAGAAAACTTAAGATCATTTAGTAACTTTCTGAGCCATACTGCATGACAGGTGCACGATGTTGCTGCTACGTACTCGACTTTACACGTCGACAGAGTCACAATGGGTTGCTTCTTCGAACTCCATGTGAACGTCGTATCTCCCATAAAGAACACGAAACTGCTCGTACTCTTACGATCATCTATGTCTCCGGCCCAATCACTATCACTGTATCCAACTAGCTTGAAGTGATCAAAAGGCGAATAAAACAGACCATAGTCAATCGTACCTTTGATGTAGCGAAGTATCCTCTTTGTTGCCTTCAAGTGATTTATTGTAGGTGCTTCCATATATCGACTTACTAGTCCAACTCCGTAGAGAATATCTGGCCTCGTGCAGGTTAGGTACCTCAGACTTCCAACCAAACTCTTGTATTGTGTTGGGTCCACCAAGTATCCTTCATCATCTTTTGACAACTTGAGATTGCAATCCACCGGTGTGTTCATCGACTTGCAGTCATTCATCTTAAACTTCTTCAGCACCTCCTTCGCATAACCTTCTTGGGATATGAATATTCCTTCTTTCTTTTGTTTCACCTCGATCCCAAGATAGTAAGCCATAAGTCCAATGTCGGTCATCTCGAACTCCCGAACCATTGCTTTCTTGAACTCCTCGAACATTTTGGGATTACTACCGGTGAATATCAAGTCATCCACGTATATGCACACA
Organism: Nicotiana benthamiana; assembly: GCA_034376525.1. Taxonomy (NCBI): domain Eukaryota; kingdom Viridiplantae; phylum Streptophyta; class Magnoliopsida; order Solanales; family Solanaceae; genus Nicotiana; species Nicotiana benthamiana. Next base: position 117,556,466 of record CM067337.1, on the reverse strand, counting down.
AGCATAACATCTCCATCCTTTCTTACTTTGGTGCAGATGGCATGCTCATGTGGGCATTTTGTAAAGTCATTCTGCTGGAAATACTTGTCTATCCTGCTATTCCATGCCCGAGGCGCTTGCTTCAACCCGTATAAGGTTTTTTTTCAATTTCAGCACCATATTCTCTTGGCCTTTCACGATGTATCCTGAAGGTTGTTCTATATAGACTTCTTCTTCTAAGTGGCCATTAAGGAACGCAGATTTGACATCCATTTGATAAATCTTCCAATTATGCTGAGCCGCAAGTGAGATAATCAATCTTATAGTTTCTAGACGAGCGACATGAGCAAATACCTCGTCATAGTCTATGCCGGCTCGTTTACTATATCCCTTCGCCACCAACCTTGCCTTGTATATTTCAACTTCACCTTTGGAATTCTTCTTGGCGTTGTACACCCACTTTACACCAATAGCCTTATGCCCCTTTGGTAGAGTAGCGAGATCCCACGTATCATTCCTCTTGATTGCTTGAATCTCCTCGTCCATGGAACGTTTCCACTTCTCGCTTTTTGCTGCATCTTCATAGCTTATTGGCTCACAATCGGCAAGAAGGCAGAACAATGTTAGATCCTCCATAGGCTGAGTTACCTCGTACAACTCCTCAATGCTCCTTGTGCGATGTTGTAGCCTACTTGATTCTCCTCCTGATGTTGGAGTCGCTTCATTTGGTGTGGTTAGAGTATGTGGAGAGTGCAGAGATGGTGTACTAGAAGGTTCTTGAACCTATAGATATTCTTCGTTCCTTATAGTACTCTCGAACGGATAAGGGAGAAAATCGTAGTTCTCCTTTTCGGGAACATTCCAATCCCATGTTGCTTCTTCATCGAATACCACGTCTTGACTTGAGATTACTTTACCGGTCTTGGGATTGTATAGCTTGTAACCCTTCGAACTTGAGTCATAGCCCACGAATATGAGCTTCTCGCTTTTATCATCGAGCTTCGTCCTCTTCTGATCTGGCACATGAGCATATGCAGGACTTTCGAACACTCGTAGGTGTGAGATGCCGGGCTCCCTTCCACTCCAAGCTTCAATGGGCGTTTTGTTCTTGACGCTTTTAGTGGGCGAGCGATTTGCTAGATAGATCGCACAGTCCACTGCCTCGGCCCAAAACTCCTTAGGCATCCTTTTGCTCTTTAACATACTCCGGGCCATATCAAGGATGGTCCTATTCTTTCCTTCTGCAACACCATTTTGCTGAGGTGAATACGGAAGAGTTAGAGGACGTCGTAAGCTATTGTTGTCGCAAAATTCCTTGAATTCCTTGGATGTGAACTCTCCTCCACGATCGGATCTCATCGCCTTTATGGTGAGACCACTTTGATTCTCCACAAACGCTTTGAACTTCTTGAACATTCCAAAGACTTCCGACTTCTCTTTTAGAAAATAGACCCATGTCTTTCGACTAAAATCATCAACGAATAGAAGAAAATATCTATTTTTATCGAAAAATGGTGGATGGATGGGTCCACACACATCCGTGTGAATAAGTTCTAGAGGTTTCTTCGCTCTACTAGAAGCCTCTACTGGAAAACTATTTCGAAAGTGCTTTCCTAGAAGGCATCCCTCACATATTTGATCCGGATGATTAATTGGAGGCAAACGCTTCACCATTCATTTACTTGATAACAACTTTAAGCCTCCAAAATTTAAGTGCCTGTATCTCATGTGCCAAAGCCAAGAATTATCTTTGAAACATGCTTTTAAACATCTTGGAATGTCATGTTGAATATTTAGCAAAAACATCATATTCGTTGACATTGGCATTTGAGCAATCAAACCTCCTATTTGGTCTCTTATAGAAAGACTACGATTTATCATGTGAATATCATAGTCTTTCTCTAAGAGTTGTCCAACACTCAGTATATTAGACTTCATATTGGGCACATAATACACGCTAGAGATAAATTGATGCCTTCCATTTTTCAAGCGGATGAGGATCTTACCTTTGCCTTTAATCGGGACTTTAGAGGAATCTCCGAAGGTGATATTTCCATTTATTGCCTCGTCTAACTCCACAAACATGCTTTTGTTACCGCACATATGGTTGCTTGCACCCGTGTCGAGATACCACAAATTCGATCCTCCGTTGTCTCCACCTTTGCATGCTATTAACAAAGTGTTTTCCACGGCTTCGGTATCTTCTTGTGCAAAATTTGCTCTTTCTTGCACGTAATTGTTTGACTTCTCGCATTCCGAAGAATAGTGGCCAAATTTATGACAATTATAGCATTTAGTTTGAGAGTTGTCATACCTTGGCCTTCTACTTGTGTAACCTTTCCCGCGACCTCTTGTCGAGTGAAAATCTTGGCTTCTTTCTTCATTTTTGTAAGAACTATAGCCTCCACGTTTGATATATCCTCGCCCTCGCCCTCGGCCACGTACTTGACCACGACCTCGTTGACTCGTTTGATGAGTCTTTTCACTACTCTCTTCCTTGAAAGAGAGTTTTGCTTGTAAAGCTTGCTCCAAAGGCTCCTTATTTTTCTTATTGAACCTCTCTTCATGGGCTTGTAGTGAACCCATGAGTTCATCGATAGTCATTGATTATAGATCTTTAGATTCTTCGATGGCTACGACTATATAAATCTAATGATCTAAGAATTTTCTCAATGACTCTTAAATCGCTTAGAGTTTCACCATTCCTCTTTTATTGATTGACAATCGCCAAGACTCTTGTAAAATAATCGGAAATTGATTCAAAGTCTTTCTTATTTAAGGATTCGAGCTCACCTCGTAGGGTTTGTAGTCGAACCTTTTTCACCTTATCAACTCCCTTGTGAGAATTCTCTAAGATCTCCCATGCTTTCTTGGCGGTGGTTGCACTTGCAATTTTCTCAAAAGCTCCATCATCTACACTTTGTTGGATGATGGAAAGAGCCTTTTGATCATTGGTCTTGTCTCGCTTTTCTTCTTTCGTGAGTGAGCCCTTGTCTTTAGGATCCTCAGAACCTTGCTCCACAATCTCCCATAGGTCTTGTCCACCTAGGAAGGTCTTCATTTGGATGCTCCATCGATCATAATTATCCTTTGTGAGGCGAGGATACATGATGACATTGTTGGCCATCATCTTGTCAAACCAAGCTCTGATATCAATTTGTTGGAAATAGGAGGCTCTCTCTCTCTCTCTCTCTCTCTCTCTCTATATATATATATATATATATATATATATATATATATATATAAAATTTGTGGAAGAGAGGATTGATGATTTAGAAGCTTGATTGATCTTGAATGCTTTTCTTATTGCTTGATTACAAATGAGGGGTGAGACCTCTATTTATACTGCACAATGGAATAGTCTATAACACTTCATCATCTACTAGTATTTAGATAATTCCTAAGTATTCTCATGATGATTCTAGACTTAGATATTTTACAAGATTATTCTACACACTTTGACTACTACATATTACAAGAAGTTTCTAGATAATGGACTACAATCTTGATCTAATATACTTGCATACTTGCAAGCCCAAATCCAAAGCACATAATCCAAAATCAAGTTATTTTTCAACAACCATAAATCTAGTAGTAGCATCATTAAAATCATAAAATAGAAGACATACAATAACCAGTAGTTAAGGCCTGGAACTATGTAAAACAGAAAGATATTGTGGACACAACATTAACCAGTGTCCATCTAAGGTCATCCCAATCAAACTAGCCTCACCCCCGGTACAAGCAGAGAAAAGCTCGACTACCTCCTAGCCTACAACACTAATGTTCGACCCTCACACCTTCCTATCAAGGGTCATGACCTCAGAAATCTGCAGCCGTACCATGTCCTGCCTGATCATTCACCCCAATACTTCTTAGGCCACCCGTTACCTCTTCTCGTACCCGCCAAAGTCAACCGCTCACACCTGCTCACCGGAGCATCGGGGCTTCTCCTCCGTACGTGCCCTAAACATCTAAGCCTTACTTCCTGCATCTTCTCATCCACACAGGCCACACCCACCTTCTCCCGAATGTCTTCATTCCTAATCTTATCCATCATAGTATGCATGCACATGCACATCCACCTCAACATCCTCATCTATGCTTCCTTCATCTTTTGGATATGAGCGTTCTTAACTGGCCAATAGTCTACCCAAACAACATGGCCAATCTAATCAGCGCTCTATAAAATTTACCACATAATCTATTATATACTACTCCATCCGTTCCAATTTATGTGAATATGTTTGACTGCACACGGAGTTTAAGAAAAAATAAAGATTTTTGAAATTTGTGGCCCTAAACATGTCAGAAAGTGGTTCAGAGTATTTGTATAGTTATAAAAGCTTATCATTAAGGGTAGAATTAGGAGTTTAAACTAAATTGTTGTTAAATTTAAAAATAGATGATTCTTTTTAAAAAGAACCAAAAAGAAAATAGATTTACATAAACCGAAACGGAGGAAGTGCAAGTTTTCCTTAAAGAATAGTTCTAATTTAAGCACGAGGCTTATAAGACTTACTAGATAAGTTTAAATGCAGGACATTATCCTCATCCGTCTATATTAGGAATTTTAGAATACAAGAATGGCAAAGCATTCCGCTCCTAAAACAAGATTAAAGTGCCCTCTCGCATAAGAAGACCTAAAATACCCGTCAATGAAGAATGTCATTAACAAATTAAGAGAGTCCTTTTATTTTTTTTCCACGGCTAAGTCTGCTCATGAATAACCCTCTTGTGGCTGCTAATATAATCATCTCCAAAAATTTGCCTTAATATGTGGTAGATCAACTATAAAAAGAATATATCTGTGGGGAGAAAACCCTCACTCAGTTACTGATAATTAATAATCTGATATTTTTATATGTCTATAGTAATTAAAATGTAATTGTCAGTATTAATGTTGAATATATCTCTTAAATTAGAGTGTGAAAAGGTCATTTCGTATAGTATAATATATTGAGTTCAAATGGAGAGCCCGCGGAGGATGTTTTGTTGTTTTTAAATTTCCCTCCCCCTTCTGTTTTTAAATATTATGTACAAGATGTCAAGACATACAAAATCAACCAGGAAAATTCTATCGTGTAATATGAAACATAAATAGTAGTAATATTATCTTTTGAAACAAAAAAAAAAGGTACATTTGAGTTAGATGGTAATTAGGAGCATTGGAAGGCAGCAAAATTCATTTTGAAGTACTTAAGGTGAGATCTATAGATCTTGGATTGACACTCAAAGCTTTGATGTTTTATTTGAAATAAATCTTTTAATAACACAAAGTACTCAAGCACTGAGCCTTAATGTTGCTATAATTTTACAGGTATCTCAGATATTAATTACTCCAGATGAGGACATATGTAAATAGTATTGCTAATAATATACACAATCATAAATCTGGTGGTATTGAATTTTTCACAGGTTGCTGTTATCGTATCACATTATGCGTTCACACTCAACGATAATTTTGGACTAAATTAGAAAGTATAGTATATTTTTCCTACACGAATTATTTTTCATAAACAAATAATTAATGTCACATCAAACATGCACGTCCTAACTACCTATTCAATAATGTTTTATAAGGACTAGGCTTTTGATATAATTTATATTCGTTGTTTATAGCTATATTGTTGATAAAGAAGTCATAGTAATTAACAGCTTCAGATTAGTTTTATACACATCATATATAACGTGAGAAATGAGAATTATCTTATTATTCAAACAAATGTTAACTAGTTACTACTGTCAGCAGGGGTGTTCAAACCGAACTAGAAAACCGCACCAAACAGAAAAACTAAATCAAATCAATTTAAAAATCTGACTAAGTTTGGTTTAACTTGGTTTGGTATTGAGTAAGAAAATCCGAACCAAACTAACATATAAAATATATAAATTTTATTTATATTTTAAAGACTTTTTAGCGAATTTTCTTTAGAAGATGTAGAAATATTTGGGATCCTCTCATGTATTAATCTTGTAAGCGTAAATTAACGAAAAATTATCGTTAGACGACTAAAAAGTAACTATCATGTGTTACTAAAAAAATTCTCCCTTTGGAATATTTTAATAGATCATATGTTTGTCAATTTTTTCCATATTTACTAAACATATATTCACTTATCAAAGTTTTATCTATAATTTTAACAAAGTAAGGTTGAAATAATATTCATGTAATAAAAAGACCCGAAAATCCGACAAAACCGAACCAATCCAAATCAATATATTTGGTTTGGTTTGATTTTGATATAAACCGAACCAACCCGGTCCATGTACACCCCTAAGTATCAGAATTAGACGTGGAAAAGTTGCAAATAGGGGTGGGCATAGTTTGGGCAAACCCGAAATCCAAACCGAAATTCGAATTTTTTGTTTGGATTTTCGGATTACGGATTGGATTTTGGATTTCATTTTTTAAAATTTTTTATTTCGGATTGGATATTGGATTTGGTATTTCGGATTTTTGGATATCTGAAAATCAAAATTTTTATACTTTATATTTAGTCCATCATCCATATGTTAGTAGTATTAAGTTCGATACCCTACCCATTAGACATTATCTCATATATTCAATATTAATTACTAAGTTACTATCCGAATATTTTCTATATGGATATGGTTTTACTATCGCTATTTCTTATCAGGCGTATTAATGTCTCTGTTGCATTCCCTTTATAATAATTTCATATCTTGAATACTTTATTTGGATGATTGTGGTGAGAATGGGTAACTTTTCGGGCAATTTAACATGAGTACTTCATTTGAATATTCATTTTATGTAAAGAGAAGAAACGTCTTAATTTATAAGCTCAAAACCGAAAATCCAAAATATCTAAACCGATTAATCCGAAATCGAACTTAAAAAATCCGATCCAATCCAAGATTATTTGGATTGGATTTGGATTATCATTTCTTTAATCCGAAAATCAAAAATCCAAACCGTAATTTTAAAATCAATCCAAACTGCCCGAACGCCCACCCTAGTTGCAAAGACCTGCTGTAGAAGACATGGAAGCCTATATACCAAGTTAATTTAACATGTATAGCTACCGAAATTTACCCACTATATCAGTAAATTATTTAAAAATTTGCACATTAAAGTAACATATGTAACTTTACCTACTATAGTTACGTTTTTGTTTGCCAACATTATTCCTATCTTGAGGGATTAAGGCACTCGCAAATAAGTTTTTCTTTATAGAAGAAAACAAATAACTAGTTATTAAACTAAGAAAGCAAAATGAATATTCAGAGGTTTGATAAGAAAAGCAAAAAGAAAAAAAAACGAGTTTTGGGGTTTCCTTTTAACAATAATTATAAGAAAAAAACGTAATTATGTGGCATCACCTCTGATCAAAGGTATCCTACGGTCTATCATCCTACTCCCCTACAAAATCTTCTTAGTAAAATAGTAGCAGGAAGAATGCACTGGAAAACTGGTTTTAAAAAGGTCAAAATAGTAGTATTACTACTTAAATAGATAAAATGTAGTATCTTCTACTTTACACATACAAGGTGCAACCTTACCAAATTCATTTCTTCTACTCTTTTTCTATCATCTACCTTTTCCAGCCCCAAGCATAATCACGAAGTAAGAAAACATAGGTTTAAGAAAGAGTTTAATTTAAAATAGAAGAGGATTCAGGATTTAAATTTAATGAGTTCAACTTTATACAAAAATTTTTAATAATGATAAAGTTATGGGTTCAGATCTTAAATTTTTTTTATATATATATATAAAAATTGACTACATTCGCCTCTAACTTAAAGTGTAATTACAATTTATAGTATCAGATATATTTTATAGGACAACTTTAAGTAGCTATTCATACTAAGTGAAAAAATTATAGCATTCCTTATAAGGTGAAAAAATAAATAAGGATAAAGGATAGAGGACATGCGCCAAGGGAAAAGGTAGCGCAGATAAATGACTACAACAAGAAAGATGAGTTATCCTTTTCAAGAGATATGACAGCATCTGATATATAGAGAAAAAGATGTAATGAGTACCTGATTTCTGGATAAACCAGTCTGCCTAGACAACAAATGCTTGTCTGCTTCACTTGGATACCTGAATACACAAATGTGTAAAAAGCAAAGGCTTATAATGACATCACTTTCCTCCCATTTCATAATCCGACAACAATCCTCAATACTGTAAAATTCTTGCATGGCAAAAGTTCATAATCATATCTTCTGCCGCTCTGTCTGCACCAATCCATATATAAGATTCCAATGCATCGATCTCTTCCTACAAATTCTATACATATCCACTGATTCACCCACCAACCATGTCTAAATTTATGTTTTTCTCGAATTTTTCGAGTGTAATATTTTTGAAGGATTCAATATATGTGTGACTACATTCTGAAAAGTCCGAACAATATAGGTTTCAATGATATTTTGCATATGTTTTCCTCTTAATTAAATGATCTATTGTATGATGCAGATTATTGTTATAGATACATCAGAGCTGGCAATAGGTTCTAGATTCAAAATGTTACTGTTAATAAGAAGTTTAAAATATTTTCACATGTTATCCATGAAAAATAATTATATTTTGAAAATAATTAGATATAATTGAGAGGCGTGTTCAGATATAATTGAGAGGCGTGTTTAGATGATGTGATCTCATTGGACCATGAATATTAGCACACAGTTATAGAAGTGATAAAGAGTTGTTTTATATATATGGTTGAAATTTTATGCCGAAATGATCGGGGAAAAATACCTAAATGAGATGAAATCACTTTAGAGAAGTACTATCTAAAAGACATGTTTCTCCATGAAATGATCTCTAAAGAGCATTGTTTGTAATGTAACTGATCATTTTCTATTTGCCATTTGCTATTTTTTTCTTCCTTTAATTTGGAGATGTCTTTTGTTATTCTTCCTTTTGGATATGTCATTTGTGCTACAATAATATGCATAACAAAGAACAATAATAATTGAATCAAAGAAAGAAAACTTTTCAAAGATTAATAATAATTGAATCAAAGAAAGAAAACTTTATTGTCGGACAGAGAAACTCTTTTAGCAAGCATATTTTGACTAAACTATATTAAGAAAACATGGAACCACCTCATAAAACTCTTTAATAAATTAACTAAAAGAAGAAGTGTTGAAAATTAAGGACAATTGGATCTCTTTTCTTATTGTATGGAGTAGTTCTAAAATAGAGGACTGTAAAAATTAGTAATTACTTATACAAGTGCTTGACAAGAAGTGTGTTATGAGTATGCATAAATGTGAGGCATAGGCAAAGTCAGTCCTCCCCTTAGGTCCTCCCCTTAGAAGGAAATATGAAATCTTCCCTTTCTCTCACAAAATAAAAGATACGCATTTGGTAATTGAGGGGCCGGAGACTTTCTGATTTTTCCTCAACAACCCAAAATGAAAGAAGAAATGGGAATATATATGCACATAAAAGGCCTAGAGATGTGTCATGTGTGACGGAAAGATTTACCTTATATACGTTAACAATATAATATTTTTTTATATTATAAGTGTTTTTAACTTCTCGTAGGAAGTTACCTACTTTGTTTTACGATTTACTAATCCCAATTACTATGGAAATATATATTATTATCTTTTAAGAGACTTGACCATGTAAAGGTTCAGAATAGTAAGGACAACGCGGTGTAAAAAGAATTTTGCGTTCACGCAGTCTACAGAAGGGATCACACCTCAAAATGGTGTGAGGTAAGCAGCTAGAGGCGGATGTAGTGTTTTACCAATGCGTTTAATTGAACTCATAACTTTCGACACAGTAAGAATTTGTATGTAAATATTTATTAAAATTATAAAATACTTAGTAGATATGAACTTATAACTATAAAAATTTAATGATTAGCTGAATGCTAAAAACCTTAAAAATTAAACTTATAGTGACTGATTATACCAGAATAGTGAGTGACTTTACCGGTTGAATCAGTGTCCTATAGGTCATATCACTGAGATAATTTGACTATTGCGACAAGACTACCCTTCCTAAACGTAGAGAATACTAAATATGAAATTTTTTGTGAACCTTTAAGCAGTATGCATGTGATACGTAGCAGAGTATACTGTCTGCGGCGCAGGCACTAAATAGAAAGCAGAAAGAAAAAGGAGAAGAAAGATAGAGAGAGTGAGAGTGGAGAACGTACGGGTGAAGAAAATGCTCAAAAAGCCATGCCCTTAAAACATTAACAGATCGTTCAGGCAAGCCTCTTTGCGGCCTCCAAGCATCAGAATCCAACATTCCCATTTGGTGAAGTGCCTTTTGCTGCCTCAACTTTTGGTCTAGCATTTTCAACCTCGGCGTCTCTCCTTTAGTCAAACCACCACTTCCCGTCACATCTTTCTCCCCAAGATACTTACATGTCTGCTTCAGCTGAGCTACAATGGCATCTTTTATACACCTAAAATGCCGCGACATCGCCTTCTGTGCTAACGCCGTGTACGGCGCTGCTGCACCATATCCGATCATTGAATCAAATGAGTTCACCATTGCCTGCATTTGCTCACAGTAACGCGTGTATCTTGCGTCTACCTGTTAAGAATAATATTAGTACCCCCAAAAAATGTTTTTTAATTATATCAAACACATGGGCAATTGTGAATAGATCTGAAAAAAGCCTAAATGATGGAATATGCGTAGCACGAAGCATCGTTGTGTTGCACTTTTCCAGCAAAAGATCAAAGCCGCGGCTTCACATTTGTTATAAAATTAATTTACTGACATCTTCTTAGTACTACAGGGAATTTAATGAACGTGGGGAGCAATTGATATTGTGTGGCTTGTTGTCGGATAGTCGATTATTTAAACAGATTTTTCGAGATTTTAGCAGTGTACTATTTCCTAAAATGACACTTTAACAAAGGTTAAGCATAATAGGAAACCATCATTGTAGCAAAATTAAACACTGTTGGCCTCAATAAATCACGATTATATATATAAAAAGACCACAATCTGGAAGAAAGAATCAAGAAATGGTCCCAAATGTAGCAGTTGATGAATCATTAGCTTCTTTTAAGAACAATTTTTTCTTAAATGATTTTTCCTAATAGCTTCCTAAATACTAAACTACAACCTATAATGGGGGCATGTCGTTCGTTGCTCGACATGTACCCTTCCCTTATGGTAAATCGTGTTAAGGGACACGTAAAAAGTGCAACAATAATAATTAAAACGTAATTAGAGGTAAGGTGTAGTACAAATCCTATATTAATCTAATGTCATGATTATGCTAATGACTAATGTCATTTGGTAATCAGCTTTTGTCTATTTTTGAAAATGGACCCTTTAACAAGCTAGTTTTTGACGTTTTACTAACAAGAAAAAGAGAAAGGGATAAGTTAAAGAAGCTACATGCCTCATCTAGCATAGATAACAACTTGATTTTTCTCCTTTGATATTCAGATCTTTCAGAAGCTGACAATGGAGGATGATCTTTCGAGGAACCACGATCTTCACTCTCTGTGTTGGAATTAGGGTTTTCATCTTCATATTTTTTTACCCTTTGATTCTTGAAATTTCCTCTCCCAACACAGCAAAATTCTTCTAGTAATTCTTGAGCAGCTTTTACATATCGGGAATTTCTAAGAACATTTGTTATTCTAGGAGATGCTGCTGCATATCCAATATGAACTTGATGATTACTGTGTGGAGTAGTACGATGATCCATAACTACTCCTGAATGTAACAGTTGATGGTGGTTGTTGTTGTTATTAATCGCTCCGAATAATCCTTGATTGTTGTTCAAGTAAATTCCTCCATTTCTAATCCTCAAATCCTCAAGTTTTGCAGCTGCTTCAAAATTCCTAGAAAGTGACAAAGATAGACCTTGACCATCTACTACCCTCCCAATTCTTGTGGAATTGTCTTCTCCACTACTACTTCCTGTCGAAAACACAAGTATGGTATCAGAGCTGGCAGAAGTCTGAGTTCGAGTTTCACCATCACCCTTTATTAAAAAGAATTATGAGCCATGTGAGGCATGTTGAAGATACAATTATTTACCTGGAACCCATGTGAACTGAGACGGAGGTTCCACAGCTGCGGAATTAAACAAGTGAAATCCTTGATGATGAAGAAGACTGTTAGTGTCTGCTGAGTCTGGAAGTAACATGTGAAGTGAAGACGATGAGCGAGGTGGAGATGACGCTTTAATATGAGAATTCATGAGTGGTAGCTGCATGAAAATTCCCGGTTTTAAATTAACCATAAAAGAGAAGAAAAAAACCATCTACTGTAGTAAACTAGAGTTTAAGTACGCGAGTGAAAGTCAAGGTCAAGGTTGATTAAAAATAATGGATCTGATTGCGCTTTCACTCTCCAAATTTTTGACGATTACTGCTCCAATATTTGATGAGTACATAGTCATAGCTAATTAATGATTACCGGTTAATTACCTCAACTTCGTTTATTGATGGCGGAAGCTGCTGCTGCTCCTTTTGTGGCCATTGTCGATAATTACTTGATTGGATCTGATCATCCAAAATTTCCGTGGCGGTTTTCCGCCACGCAGACGGGTAACTGATAATCTCTGTCAACATACCTCCGCCGTCATAAACCGCACCTGACGGCTCTTCTACTTGCTGTGGCGGTGGCGGAAGTGGCTCAAAGCCTTGTATTCTTAACATGTCCTCATGCTTCGTCGCGGATCTCTCATATACACTAGAGAAATTGTAAAATCCTTGTTGAAAACTTTGGGACATCGAATTTTCCTTTTGAGGAATTAAGTTCTCAAAGAAGGTACACTAAGCTTGTAACTTTTGCCTATGTATTAAAAGAATTATTTGAGTCCGTTCAGATGGTTTTATCTCATCTATATCAATAGATGAGCTTGTTCGAGAGTTGAGACCAGACCATTTCTTGTCTTGAAGCTGTTCAAGATAAAAAAAAATGAAAAAGAGAGAATATTGTAAGATTTGTCAGTACAAAAAATAGAAGGGAAAATGAACCCAAAAACAAGCATAAACTGCTCAACAAATAACATATATGAGGAGTTGAAGGTACGTCAAAAAAAATCTTTTTTCACATCCATTTGATTTGGTTGATAATAGATAAATTGAAGTAGAAGAATAAATACCCGTAAGAGATACAAGGATGAGTAGACTTCAGCCTTGAATAGAATTCAAGATTTTTTATCTTGTAAGGGTTTGATCTTTGTTGTTGGATATAGGAATCTCCTTTAATGGAAACTAAGTATTATTTCTCAATCAAATAAGAAACAAAGACAGAAAAAGAGAATGGGTCGCCTTCTCTCTTTCTCTTCACTATCACCTCCCTTCGCTTTCATCAAAACTTTTTTATATCTAAGATATATAATATAGTATAATATAGTATAATATAATTACCAACTTATCATTTGTATATGTGCTTTTAAAGTATAAAAAATGCAAAAGAAACAAGTGGTAGTGAAAGTCACTGCTAATAAAAGTTGAAATTTTGTTATCCTATGAAAAGCACTACTTCCATAGTTCAAGGCTTTGTTATACCACTTCTTTTAATTGTTTTTACTAATATATATATATATATATATCTTTCCCTTTTTTCTATAATTAATGGGAAGTCCCCTTTATAAGGCACGCACACAAGGTAAGCATACATTAGTTTATTTTTATATGGTTTTTAACCTTACAAAAAGGATTTAGTGATATAAACACCACTTTTGGTGACACAAGCTAAGCGTATCTTTGTTTATTTATTGTTTCCGTTTTTGAAAATTTGATGGTTCTTCATTTTTTAAATCCTTCTTCGTACACCATTGAGAGTTTGGTTCTTAATAATGATGATATGAAATTACAATTAATGATCTATGCGTTTAATTGAACTAATATCTACTACTTAATTGGGCAATATGCAGTCCTCGTTAGAAATTCAAATTTTCTGGGGCGTCAATAAGTTCTTTGTTTAATTTTCCTTAAAAAACTTTTTTAGGGCAGAGGAAAGGGTGGTAGGATCTGAATATAGGGAGAAGAGAAGGAAAAGATTCATGGACTCAAATTTTACACCTCTAATATGCAAAACTAAATAATTCGAGTTACTATTGCATCCCTCTATAGTTAAGTGGAGAAATGATCTTATATGACTAGTTACAATTTAATTATATAGAAGAAAATGTCTTTACAAAGATATCCAATATGTTTTATTTACTGATCTTGTGCGTTATATTTTACCGATCTCCTGTGAAAAGGTTCATATAACTAAAGAAACATTAGTAATGGACCATAGAATTGATCTTCCTGCTCTAAATTACTATGCGGATTTTATCCTAAACACTTTTAGTTTTTGTTCCTTTCCCATTTGTAAGGAGAGAATGTGAAGTTTCATTTTAATTACATCAAACTGTCATTTTCAGAAAACAAATTCAAGCAAGTATATATTACTGTATAATTAAGAAGGCAGCAAGCAAACACAAAATGCAAACAAGTGTAATTCTCCTTTATCACTCAGAATGTAAGCTCTGGAGTGAAAAAGAATTTCGGCTTTCTTTTTTTTTTTAAAGGAAAAAGGAAAATAAACCACAATCCTGACTCCTAACATTATTATTCCAAGTAAGCAAGAAAATTAATGTCATCAAGAAGTCAATCATAGCTGGTTTACTGCATTCTTAAAAGGAAAACTAAAGCACTTTCAAAAACCAGCAGTGAGCATAAAAGGGTGTGCACAAACACTAGTTGTCAAAGAGAGTAACAGCCACGTAATAGTACACATGATAGGTCGTGATAGAGCGGTAACTACTTCTTCATCATTCACCAAAAATCTCGGATTCGAGCCATAAATATTAACACCCTTTTGTCATGAAACGCTTTATCCTCCAATATGAAACTTCTCGATGTGAATTCCGACATAATCAGGCTCCAATGCAAATATCATACATTGAGCCAACAACAAAATAAAAGGAGGAGTGAGAGTAGTAGTAATTTTCATACGAAAGGGACCACTTTTTGGTGTCGGAGAATGCCATGAGGTGTTCTTTCCGACTGATCAGATCAAGCTACAACTGTTGCCTCTCTCTGATCTAAATTATTATGAGCCTCTTTGTGGGGGGACTACTTTTATTTCTTATTTTTTTATTTCTTGAAGAAAGTTGTGTAGATGGTGACATCCACCATCATCGTATCGTGCCCAAGTTTTAGAATTTAATTTGATAGGAAGTAGTTCTATGTTTGTCTTAGCATATAATAATTTTCATAGGGTTAATGTCGATCATTAGAAAAAAAGAAAAAGTACTACTACTTTTTTTAACCAACGAAAATATTATGAAATTCGTGGATTATTATCTCACAACACGTGATATCGGCCAATAGAAAAAGAAATTTTATAAAAGCCTTAAAAAAATTGTCACTCGTCAAGGAAAAGAAAAAATAAAGACTTGTCACTCAATGAATACGTCAAACGTTACTTTCTCTGGTCGAAATTAGTATTAAACACTAATATATGCAACTTCACTCTATTTATTTTCTTATTAATCTGAAAGTATTTCTGATCCGACGCACTTAAAGATTTTAGTAATTTGTTTCCCTTAATTTGGAGAGCAACTTCAAAATTTAAATTTGACGATTTCGGCTTTCAAGAGTTCTAGAACTGAATATATTTTGCTTTTGAAAATTATGAGTTTAGATTTAATATTTGTTAAAAATTTATTAATTTATAATTCGTAGTATTCAATATGGTTGAACCCAATGTTGAAGGGTTAGATCCGCCCTGATCTTTAGCCATGGACATGGTCTCATCAGACAGCCACACATAATAGAGAGATCGAAATATACTCCATATTATAAACGTTTACTAACTTTTGGAGCAACAATTCATTAATTAAATTATCGGGAATAACCCCCCCTCCCCTCACAGAAATAATATTTACAGTAATAAAAGCGGAATAATAATGTAGCATCGAGATACGGTAATTAAAAAAAGTAACAACGACACCAAAATTTTTACGTGGAAAACCCTTTTGAATAAGGGGAGAAAAACCACGGCCCCGAGAGAAGCAACTGATATCACTATAGTAAGGAATTTTACACTTTGTAGTTCCGAGTAAAATACTCCAAAGACCACTACAACACTCAAAAGAAATAACTCTCTTTTGATATTTCCACCTTACTACAACATCGCTCACTCTATTTTTCTCACAGACTACTTTCTTATACCTTGTCTGTGAAACCTCACTCTTTCTTTCTCTCTTTGTTGGTGTATAGAAATGAGAGTTGAAACTCTCCTTTTATAGCCAAACCTTCACTCTCTAAAGCCTACAATATTTGACAATTTACACACACTTTTCACAATTCAACAAAGTTGGCTACCAACCCAAAGAAATTCAATAAGGTTGGCTACCAAACAAAACTAATTCAACAAAGTTGGCTAACTAACCAAACCAAGTCAACTAGATTTGCTACCAAACCAAAGAAACTTTTATTAGGCACATACCTAATACTTATTCAATGAGATGAAATGAATTTCTTTATTTTAGCGAAACACTATATACATGTTTTAAGAAATGTGAATTGGTTTAAATCATATGCTAAAAATGTAGATTTCCCTTTCAAATAAGCTGCAGTTCGTTCATTTTCTGATTAAGTCCCGGGATTCATCCCTATTTAAACATCCTTTTACGCACATATTGCCAAAAAGACAATAAGTATAAACAAAGAAACCAACTATTGGGATTAAGCAGTTGAAATTTTCTGTGTCCTTAACACACTCGAGTCAGCATATAATTAAAAAAAATATCTAATACAAGGCAAAATCTAGGCATTTTATAATCGAACAACTTGTCTCAGTAACCATTGGTTTGGCAACCACGAGAGTTGGTAAAGGGGGTCCATTTGGATTTTCATTTCTCTACTTCGTGTAATTATATGATTGGATTCTTTAATTTATTGCATTTTTTTAATGACAATTTAACTCACAACAACATTCTCATGTCATGTCTTATATTTTATGTTTAAAATAATTGAAATAAAATACTTTAAAAAGCATACCAGCTTGTCATGAGAGTTCGATTTCATCAGTCTAAGAATAATTATTAAGGAATAACGAGTTACTCGTGTTTTAGAACTAGTAAGTTAGGTAACGAAATGAGCAATAATGCAAAGATTTTATAGGATAAATCAAGCAAAAAACTATGTTAAAATGTAACATTAAAATGAGTTCAATTCAAGGCAAGATTGAAGTCTTATAAATATTGCAACTGTTGAAAACATTATTATTAATAATAATAATAATAATAATATAATAATAATAATAATAATAATAATAATAATAATAGCATTTGCTCTAACAGTTAAATGTTTAGATGAGATAATAGTTAATGAATGGGAGTCTTGGGCAACGATAAAGTTGTCTCGTGTGACCTATAAGTCACAAGTTCGAATTACCGAAGCAAATATTAATGTTTGCATTAGAATAAATTATTTTTCTAATACCATTTGGGTGTGATTCTTCCCTAAGCCCTGTGTGAATGAGATACTTAAGCTCTATCCTACTTACCCTTTGCCCTAGATGAAATAAAAGTTAATTAATATGGTATCATAACAAGTAAAGATGAAAAAATGGGTCAAGTCCGCCGTATTGATGATATAATAATAAATCACTCAATTCAACCTAAATAAAATTTAAATCAGATTATACTAAAAACAAATTAAAGGTTAGCTAAGAATCATCGTCAAGGACGTTACATGTCACTGTAAACTCTCTCTATGACAAGTCATCATATCCCTCATAAATAACTAGAAAATACAAAATATATATTGGGATGGATTCCAAATTAAAATTGAAAGAAGGTTTATTTATTGCAGGGACCTATCAGAAATAACCCCGTCAAGCATTGGAAGTTTGAAACAATAAACTATGAGAAATAAAAAAAATAAATGGAGGACCACATAATGACAAAAACCTAAGTCGGGCAATCGCATGAAAAAGTTAAAAATGAACAAATTGTTTCTTTTCTGTTTGATATTAAATGGTAACCCCATATAAGATGTAGCTTAGCAGTAAATATGACATGTCTGTTGAACTGTCTATAATATTATTTGGGCCTACCATTTTTCGTATAATTGCACAGCTCCCCCCCCCCCCCCCCCAAACCACACCCCCGGCCAAAAAAAATTGTTTTTGCACCGTATGGCTTTTTCTTTCGTCACTTTTTCAATTTTATCCCCATTAACTCAGTAACTAAATTTTGCCCTTCAAAATAATTATAGTAAATAATTAGTTTTGGCAGGATAACTTACTCAACTAACTGGCCATTTGGACATAAGAATTGTAAAACTGCGAAAAAAGAGAATTTTTTTTAAGTGAAAATAGTATTTGAAAATTAGAGTTGTGTTTTTGGACATGAATATAGTTTTGGGTTATTTTTGATTTTTTGTGAGTGATTTGAGTGATAATTTTGAAAGATTTTTTAAAAAATTGTTGAAAATTTTCAAAATTTATTTGTGAAAAATTAAAAATTTTATGGACAAAACACTGATTAAGAAAAAAGGTGAAAATATTTTCATGGTCAAACATGCTCTAAATTATCAGCGACAAAAAATAAATAGTGATGTTAAAAAGACTTTTGTGCTACAAACGATCATTCGTAGTGCTAATATTTAGAGATTAGCTAATACTTATTTTGTTTTGATAAATTTAAATTATAAATCTTAATTTTAGAATAATTTAAGATATTTTGTTCGAAAAAAATTAAATTAAAAGTCAGAACACATTAACTAATTTCTAAATGATAGCCTTTTTAGGGTGATCACCTAGTGTTATTTATACCTATTCTCACCACTACTACTCTATGGGCCCACTATTGGGCTACGCGCCCTAACTAAAGCCTGGCTTATTTAAATGTATGGGCAAATGGAATTGGGGGATTTGATACTTATGATTGAATCAACGATGGAAATGAAGGCAGCCACTCCCACTTGCAATCTTAAATTATCTGAAGCATAATTTAATAAGTTTTTTTTCTTTTTTTAAATTTTCAGTACGTTGCTTTCTGTGAGAGGGAAACAACCACAAAAGAATGAGTACAAAAAGCTGAAGTGGAAAGATAGTTTTCCTTCTTCCCCTCTCTCCCAATTTGCTTTTTACTAAATTCCTCTTATTTCCTTTTGTTTTTGCTCTAATGGCAAACAGCATCAAAACCATCATTTATTTATTGGTCACCGTTACTATATTCTTTTCGTCATATCTTTATATCTTTTTGTACGGAATTAACGTTGTAATATCATGTGTGTCCCTCATGGTGTTTAATTATAAGTCAATAATGCTCATTAATATCATTTTTTTCAAAATAAGAGAAATTTAAACCTAATATTATCTAATCAATTAATTTCCAATACACCATAGGCGGAGCTAATTTATTAGGTGCGGACTCGGTCAAACTCAGTTACTTTTGCGTAAATACTATATTTGTACTAGAAAATTCATTAAATATATATAAAAATTATTTGCGAACACAACACGAGCTATGAGTTTCGTGATAAATTCAGAACACATAAATTCCAAACTGTGGCTCCGCGTCTGCTACACACCTATATTGCACCATAATGACATGTTATTATGTTGAGTATCATTATGTTACGAATAGAACAATCATAAGAAAGTATAAGAAAATTATTAAATTATAGTGGTGCTGTCGAGTTTTGAATTGCCAATTTAATATTGTACCATAGGTATAGATGTGATTTATTACGTCGTATACTAGCTAAAAAGGGAAGTGCAGTTTATACGAATAGAGCTTATTCACTTAATTCTACGTTCGAGTTACCATAAAAGAGTTGTTTGGTCCACTTACTTCTGAAATAAACCATTCAACTGCATCTTAAATATTCTTTTTTACTTTTTCTTCACATTGTTATAGGTTAATAAAGAGAATATTTTTTTCTTCTATGGCTAATAGGGAACGTTTAATATGCTAGAGTTGCCAGAAACTTACTGGATTCGAACTAATTTATGCTGTGTTTTCTTAATTCTTGAATTGTTGAATAATTGCTTTACCCATATTTACGTTTGCTTGTTTTTTAAATTATTTAAACTAATCTGATTCTATGAAGAATAATGCTTGCCCAATCATTCTATTGAAGTTGTTTTGATCTATAGGGAGTTATGAAATTTAATTGACAAAGGAGAATTGTCCAAATTTAGCCTAATACATTCGGTGACAAGCTTAATTTTTTAGCCTATTCAAAAGTTTCACAATTACAATCCTGCTTTTTTTCAGGCCAGCCCATATACAATGGGCCTCAATAGATAAACTATTGACAATAGGGATTTTTTCCTATCTATAACATATATGAAACCCTATTACTAAAATGTGCATAATTCTGTTATTACCTATCATGTTTATATTTTTTCCTACAAAATTTATATATT
Organism: Nicotiana benthamiana; assembly: GCA_034376525.1. Lineage (NCBI taxonomy): Eukaryota > Viridiplantae > Streptophyta > Magnoliopsida > Solanales > Solanaceae > Nicotiana > Nicotiana benthamiana. Next base: position 117,536,134 of record CM067337.1, on the reverse strand, counting down.
CATTAAATACCCAATATTAAGAGGCGATTCCTTCCAGATTAGGCGCCTACAAATCTGGGATAAATATTTGAATAGATTATTCCTTCCAAATTAGGCGCCTAAAATTTGGGACTAAATATTTTTTCATATTTCAAATAGGCGCCTGAAGATACATTGAAATCTGATTTCGGGTAGTCTCCCATGAAGAAGAAAAGGAGAATCAAGTTTTCCATTCCCAATAAATAATAGTATCCTTTCTTTTGTTATCTCTTTTTCTACGTCCCAAAGCACAAAAAAAAAATACAAAGAAGACATAACACAGCAACGGCAACAATGGGTGCATTGTGAGATTACAAAGCAGGGCACAAGTCAATACCAGCTCCTTTCTTCCAGATGAAGGAATTAGACCGAAGAGGCTCAATGGAGGGCAGTTCCAATGGGACCAAAGACCCTCTTGTTCTTGACGGGAATGAGGTGATGCACATCTTCTTGGGTCAATAAATTTTATACAAATAAACTACAAATCAGTTTAAATATGTATAAAGCATTTTTGTTTTAATAGTATCTACAAATTACTACATTTATATTACAATTAAACTGCAATCTATGTTGAAAAAAAATGTTGACTACAAAATTTTCTCCTAATCTACAAATTTTCTACAAAAAAAAACTACAAATACATTTAAGTATGTATAAAGCAGTATTGTTTTTGAAGGATATCTACAAAATTACTACATTTATACTACAGTTACACTACAATCTATGTTTGAAAAAAAATGTTGACTATAAAGTATTCTCTTTATCTGCAAAATTTCTACAAATAAACTACAAATCAGTTTAAGTACTGTATAAAGTTGGAAAATCAGTAGGGAACGTTGGAAATATTCAGATCTCTCTCTAAGGATGAACTCAAAGTGAAAACCAGAAGGAGAAAAATCAAAAACCACCCTAGCTCCAAAGATAACAGTCGTTCCCACCTGAAAACAAAAATCAAAAGAACCCTTTCTTCTTCGAAAAAACAGAGGTGTTTCAGTCATATTTGAATTCCGTTAAATTTTGTTTGAGGTCGTCGAGTCCAGGGGAGAGAGAAATATGGGAGGTATGGGGTGGGAGGAGAGAGAGGCGGGTGAACGAAAATGGGAGAATATACGCTCCTAAATTAATGCCTAATATAAATGAAGCATTAATTATACACATAATTTGAATTATGGTATATAAATGGTAATTTGATATGCTTAAATGTAATAAACATAAACCTTAGACATTGAGGGTAATAAGGTTTCATATATGATATAGGTAGGTAAAAATCCCTTGACAATATCATGGCCTTCTAGCCCAATAAAGACATGGAGTTGTTCTTGACACAATCCATGAAGGGGTACTAGAAACACAATTTACTACTTTAATTACAAAGGATGCTACTATTAATATACTAGCAATGTTAATTACAAGCAATATCACTGTTTTGTCTTTGCACTTCCCCTCAAGTATGAGCTTGCTCTCTGGCATTTTCTTCACTTGTAATTGTGGACTCTTTGCCCTTTGCCCATAGGAACAAATAAACTCCCAATATGATTAGAAACATACCTAGCAAGTTGCAATTGTGTAAGTAACGTTCAAGTTTCAATTTAATGAGCGACAAATGATTTACACTTCATATTTTAAAAGACTAGCCAGGGTCATCAATTTGCACCTTCCAACAATGATCTCTCGACCAACAAAGATAGTTTCTGTGATTGCCACAAAAAGCAGTGACAGTGAATTAAACATAGAAGGGTAAGTCCTCTTTTCACAACTGCCCATGAAGTGAAATAGAATGTCGCTGCAATTGCGAATACACCCTGCAGTGTGTATGCCCTATTAGTATTTCTTATAAGTAATTAACTAAATCAAGTCTATGGATAGACCAATCTGGCAGACGAGTACACAATCGAGTAGATTATAGTAATTAGTTGCCAATTGAATCCCAGCTTCCAAGAGGCCATTGATCTATCCATGCACAATCCAACTATTACACTTAGTAAAGTTGCAATCATACCGATATATAGAATTGCAGAGTAATTCTACGGGAATACTCTTGATAACTTGGTTTGTTACAAAAATTAGTAATGAGATAAAATCGAAACACACTGCTATGTCTAAATTTATGGATTTAATTCAACTATAGAAATTCCAACTAAACTGGTTAAATATACTTGTATAATGAACCGACCACCATACGACTACCAGCTACACACTAGAAATAAAGTCTCCCAAGACCAATCCGTCTGCATGACCTTAACAACAAGTTTTCTGTTGTTGATGACTAAGGTAAAACGTTTTGCCGGTATAAAGGTTCATATTCAGTGCTCCGCCCAAGCATTATACTGCACCTATGATCTTAATCTTGCTAGCTTCCGTATTTAGTTGTAAATTTTCTATCCTACACCCCATAACAAAATTAAAACCAAAGACATACATAAATGAGTTCTTCATTAATGTTAATTCTAGAAAAATCCAATCCAATTTGTACGTTATTACTCTTAATTCTCTTAGACTTAACATAAATAAATAACCCACACATGCATGTCTTTAATTCTAATTTTATTATATGTTGTAAAATAGAAAAGTCACAATTGAATAGCAAAGCTGACAAGATTAAGCTTATAGGTGCAATATTAGGTTTGGCTAGAGCACTGACTATGACCCTCTAAAGTCATCAATTTTATTACCAAATAGCAACATCAGGAACTGCTCAATAAAATTGATGGTTTATAGTCAAACATTAATAAGAGTTCTTATGTATATATTTAATAATAGTAGCTTTTGTGTGCGTCACACGTGTATCATGTGCATCACACGTGCATCTTATGTCGATAAAAATTTCTTTTTAAAGAAATTATATATATATTAATTATATGTTAATGAAGAAAGAACATTTTTTGTTCTCTAGCTAATAGGGAAAGTTCAATATGCTAGAGATTGTTGAATAATTACTTTACCCATATTTGCATTTATTTTGTTTAAAAATCATTTAAACTAATATGATTATACCAAGAATAAAGCTTGGCCATCATTCTATTGAAGTTATTTTGATCCATAGGGAGTTGTGAAATTTAATTGACTGTGACAACTCGGCCCATTGTCTCATGAGTTACCGCTTTATTTTTTTCATTTTATGCTTCTTTATGCTTTATTATCTGTGGTTGGTGTGATCGAGTTGATTTGGATTTATTTTGGTAGGAAATGAAACACTTAGTCTTTTTAAGGAATGCTTAGTTAGGAAAAGTCAACAAGATATTGACTTATGTGTTAGAGGGCTCGGATGTGACTTCTGATAGTTCGGTTAGCTTTGGGGGATGTTTTATGACTTAAGAGTGTGATCGGAAGTGATTTTAGAGGTCCGGTTTAGAATTAAGCTTGAATTGACGAAGTTGGTATTTTGGCAATTTCCGGTTGATAGGTGAGATTTTAATCCGAGGGCCGAAATAGAATTACGAGAGTTGCAGTAGCTTCGTTAGGTGATTTGGGATGTGTGCGCAAAATTTAAAGTTATTTGGAGGTGATGTTGTTGGGTTTTTTATCGAACACGTGTTTCAGAAGTTTTAGAAGAACTTAGGCTTGAATTCGATGATGATTTTGGTATTGTCTAAGATGTTTTGATGATTGGAATAGGTTTGAATGATGTTTTAGGATGTTTTGGTACTTTTGGTTGAAGTCCTGTGGCCTCGGGGTGATTTCGGATGGTAAAGGGAAGTTTCGAACTTGGAGCATTTGTAAAAACTTGCAGCAACAGTGCATGCCTAATTTGGCCTTCGCGTTCGCGAGCGTAGGGCCGCGTTCGCATCGCAGGAGATTTGGCAGGGCAGGCTTTGCCCTTCGTGTTCGCATTTGAGCATTCACATTCGCGGAGGCTGGATTTATTGAACTTCGCGTTCGTTGGGAGATATTCGCGTTCGCGTAGGAAGGCCTGGGGTCCCGTTTGCCTTGTTCATCGAGTTCACGGCCAAGGGATTCGCGTTCATTTAGTAGATTCTATGGATGCTTCGCGTTCACAGGTGGGGGAGTGCATCACGAAGGATAATTTTGGTCAAAGAAATTTGTGTGCATCGCAAACGCGAGAAGGCCCTTGCATTCGCATAGAAGAAATCAGCAGCTGGGCAGAAGGGTTTTTAATCATTTTATTCCGCAAGCTAAGTCATATTTTCCTTCATTGTTGAACATTTTAAGAGCTCCTTGGGACGAAGAGGATTGATTGAAGGTAAGTTCTATGAACCAAAAATATAATTTATTTGTTGAATTAACCTAGAGATTCATGAAAACTTAGCTAAAAAGGGAAGAACTAGGGCTTGAGAATTTGAGATTTTAAATTGGGTTTTGAGGAGAAATTTGAGCTTGGATTTGAGAGTTCTTAATATGTATAGACTCGTGGCGAGATAAGGAACCCGTTTATGTGAAATTTTTTGAGTTTCGAGAACTGGGCCCGGGGCTCGGGTATTTCCAATTTCGGAATTTTTGAAATTTTTCGATTGTTTTCGATTGGGTTTTGTTCCCTTAGCATATTGTGACATATTAGTTATGGTTTATATCAGATTTGACGCACGAGGAGGCCGATTTGAGAGGCAAGGGAATAGTGAGAAAGAGTTTTGGCCAGATTGATGCGAGTAATTTGATATCTTGAGGGTTTGAAACTCCAAATTTGCACAACATAGTGCGATACTGAGTTGAGGCACACGTTGTATGGTGAGCGTGGGGTCCATTGCTACTGGGGATTATGACCTGGTCCATCCCGATTGATGTTCTTACCGCATTTATGACTAAGGCTAGTTTATTATCATTATGATTTGGGTTAGTTGCCATGTTTGGGGCCTTGTGTAGACCCCAAACATGGTTATCTTCACTTTATTTGTTCAAAAATCATATCCACGGTCAAGTTTCTATTTGTTTAAAACAATATGAACCGGTTTATCAATGCTAATCATAAATGAGAGAAATACGTGGACTGAGTTCCTTACCTTATATTATTATTCCCGAGAGACTGTGAGTATAATGACTAAGAGTGGTTGAGAATCCAACAGTGTGGATGTTACATATGTCATGGATCGGGTTGCACAATGATAAGTTAGGAATTTAACGTATTTATGCCCCTACTTGACTATGCTTTGAGTGTAAATTGCTACAAAATAGTCCCAAAATGCTCACAAGTTGTTCTTGATTGTAGGTTTGAGCAAAAAAGTGACGAAATGTCAAAGACTGGCTCAAAATGGAGTGAAACTTTCTCAAGTATCAAAGACCAAGTGACGTGAATGATAAAAAGCCTAGTGCAGACCGAGCAGAAGCAACCACGGCCGCACTAAGAGATTTAGAGAGTTGGTCATCAAGCTATAAGCTATGCGGCCGCAGTCTGTTTCACGCGGTCTGCATCCAAGCCATCGCAACCGCACTACTCATCAGTGCGGTCCGCTTCTATAGATTCAGAGAACCATCATTTTCGGTCAAGACCATGCCATGCGGCCGCGGTCCGTTTCACGCGGTCTGTGCCAGATCCTTCGCGGCCATGCTTCACTTTCTCGTAGTCCGCGTGCCTGAAGATCAGAGATGCAAAGTAGCCAAGTGAAAGAGCTATTGTGGCTGCGGTCATGTTTGTACAGTCCGCACTGATCCCACAGGGGTAGTTTTGTCCAGTTTTTTCATCTCACTATAAATAGAATATTTTATCATTTTTAGGTTAAGTTTTATTTCTGAACGCAGCTGTGCACCTGGGAATGATTTTTGTAGCCATTTTTGGCATTTTTGGTCTTCATCAACAATAGATTGTTGTAGTTTCTTCTTAGTAATTAATTAGTATGTTTAGTTCTTCATTTATTTCTTCAGTTTCTTCTTTAGTTATGTCTAGCTAAACCCATTAGCTAAGGTTGTGGCTCAACCCTAGTATGGGTAATTGATGGGTGTTGCCATCTAGGGTTAGATTGATATTGGATAATTGTTATTTGGGTTGATTTTATGTTTTAATTATCGATTGGTGGTTACAAATAATGATTCTAGCTTTGTGAGTTTAACTCTTCTTGATAAAGAGAGTCCATGACCCCAAAATTGACCCAACAAGAATTGGGATGGACCCATGAGAAATGGTAATTCCAATTAACGGATTAATCTCGAGAGAGTAATCACCCTACTTTAACCCTAGTTGCTTGGTCGAATTGACCTACTCAATTGGTCTCGAGAAAGTCAATTGGACAAAATCACTCTCTCTACCGAGAGGTGGCAGAGTGGGTAAAATTGTGCAAGGGTTATAACATAAGCCCAAAATATGTCAATCTATCCTTAGCAACATCTACCGGTTAATTAGCCACCTAGGTGATGCCACGACCCTAGTGCCTTTCTCTCCATTAATTACAACTTAGCAATATTCCCTTAGAATAATTTAGCTTTAATCCTTAGTTCACAATAGTAGTTATAAATATAAAACCCCAAAATGTTTGAAGTGCAATTAGAAGCACAAATGCAACTCTAGGCTAGACGGACAATACAATTCCACTACTAGCTCCTGGTGGAAATTCGATCCCGAACCACTATTCGGATAAAAGCTATTGTGACTCGCTCTTCCTACATTTGTGTAGTGTGAGTCAGCAGTGATCACTTTTTGGCGCCATTGCCGGGGAGCTTACGGTGTTGACTATCTGTTTAGCTAGTTTTCTGTTTTGCTTCTCTTTCCTACTTTTTGCTAATTCTGTTGGTGTCAGTCACTCAGGCACACATGGCTTTAAATGCAAATGACCCACTTGGCAACGTAGTCACGGGAGAGGAGGTTGAGGATCTTGAACAAGAATATGTATTACCTCAAGCTCAAAAGAGAGATCAAATTGCCAATGGAAATGCTATTCCGAATTGAAACATTCCAGACCCTCCTCCGCCTCCACTAAGAGTAGGCCCAAGAGTTCTACTCAATCAAGGATAAAGCATGTGCTAGTGTTCCTCCCAGAATCTGGGCGGGGAACTTTCAAATCACAAATGTTATGTTGACCCTACTCGAGCAAAGAGGATATTTTACGGGCGCCTCCGATCAAAATACCTACAAGCACTTGAAGGGGTACGAAGATACATGTTGGGGTAGCAAGCAGACAAACGTGTCGGAGGATGTGTTGAGATTGAGGATTTTCCCGTTCTCTCTTTGGGGTAAAACGTTGGATTTGTTAGAAAGGCTCCCCAATCGAATCACAACGTGGGATAAATTGGCGGACAAATTTATTTTCAAGTTCTTTTCTCCAACTCATATGGCGGCACTCGGTGATCAAATTTTGTCTTTCAAACAAGAGCCAATGGAACCCTTGCATGAAATATGGGAGAGATTTAGAACTATGGTGAAAACGTGCCCGAACAATGACATGAACGATGTGATGATTCAACAAATGTTCTATAGGGGCATCAACACAACAAACCAATGTATTGTGAATCAATTGGCTGGAGGAAATTTTCTGAAGCTTCCCTACAATGAAGCTTCTGATGTTTTATATGAAATGGCCGATAGTTCTTCAGCATGGCAAAGTCGAGCAAACTTTCCTCAAGGTGACCCTTCGGTCATATATTTTATAAGGAGTTGCATGATCACGTCCAAGCCATTGCCGAACTTACAACAAAAATGAATCAATTGGCGAAGACGCATTTGCAACAAGTCAAAAGTCCCGCGCCAAGTCAATTCCATGGAAGGAGTGAATATGTTTGGCAAAGAGGGAACCTCAAAGGAATTATGATAACTATAATGATGGGAATGGTTTTTTGAATGAGTGCTATGATGATCAAAGCGAGGAGGTTCAATATGTCAATAACTACCAAGGCAACCGAGGCAACTCTTCGAACCAACAATGGCGACCCCAAGGAAATTGGGGCAATCAACAAGGTGGCGACAATTGGAATAGTAACAATCAACAAGGTGGTAATTGGAACAATAACAACAACCAAGGTGGAAATTTGGGGAACAACAATTCGGGTAATCAAGGGAATTGGAACGGGAACAACAACAACAATTGGAACAACAACAATTGTCAAGGTGGGTGGAGTAACAATGGTGGTCAAGGTAATCGGAGGCAAGGCTTTCAAAGGCCTCTGATGTATCGACAACCGAACAACCCGCCACCATTTCAATCTCAAGTATCTAGTTCTTTGGTAATGACATGGGTCGACTTGAAATTATGTTCGAGCAAACGAGGAAAAAGAACCAGGACTCCGATGCTCAACTGGCCTCCCACAACACCTCTATCTGTAACTTGGAGGTGAAACTTATCCAAATCTCTCAATATCTAAACACTCGATCGAAGGGTACTATACGAATTGATACGGTAGTAAACCCTAAGGGTGGGCACAATAATCATGTGATGGTGGTGACAGCGCGAAGTGGTAAAGGTGGTCATGTGCATGTCTCAAGAGGAAATCAAGTTATAGTTGATGAAGATGAGTTGCGAGATAATGATATACCTTTGGTGGTTGAGGATGTACTTGAACGCAATGTGAATAATGATGTGCGGATTGATATTGATGAGGTTGAGGAGGAGACACAAGAGGCCATGAAACCGTCTAGGGGACACGTGATTGATATGCCTGAGCCGGTGGTGCCCAAAGCCAACTCACCCTTGCCTAGGCCCCCTCCGCCTTATCCTCAAGGGTTGGCCAAACAAAAGGGTGACAACCAATTTAAGGAATTCATTGAGATGATGAAGAGCCTAACTATCAATGTCTTTAGTGGAGGACTCGAGCAAATGCCGGGGTACGCAATGTTCATGAAGGATTTGGTTACAAAAAAGAGGTCAATGGAGTGCGAGACCATCCATATGACTCATCAAGTGAGTGTAATAGTACATTCTATGGCTCCAAAACTTGAGGACCCCGGTGCATTTACTATCCCATGTACCATTGGAAGTTGCCAACTTTGCCAAAGCCCTTTTTGAAGGTGTTTGGGAGCTTTGACGAATAATACCATCTATAGGTGTACTCAGAGCACTAGGTTCACATACGTCTTAAATGTTATGGGAAAACCTAATAGAACCTTGTAGATCAGTACAGAGGCGTATGTATTTATCTTCTAGAGGCAGTGGCTAGTGTACTAAATTTCCCTCTTCTACTCTCTCAGAGATGGTGAGGACATGTACCGCAAATGTTATGGATCCGGGAGAGTTGCTCCCCCCTAGAGGCTGATATAGAGGTTGGGGGAAGGCACCGGCCCTTGGTAGGGGACGAGAGCGTCCTAGAGACGTTCCAATTGCACCACCAGTAGATCCTATGATGGATCCCATCATTGAGGAGCAGAGCGAGGTGCCCATAACTGATCCTACCCCGGTAGATATCTTGACAGTGCTGGGATTTTAGGAGGTCATGGGCCATGCTACTGTTCATGGACACTATGACTGGGGCTGGTTTATTTTCAGAGGAGTGGGATCCCAGACCTCTACTGCCCAGGCTCTAGGTCATACAGTTGCAGTATATCAGTCTCTGGGTGCACTACCAGCATTTGGGGCTCAACTAGTTGCTGAATTAGAACCCCAACCTAGGCAAGTATGGACGGCGATCCGCAGAAGTTATTGGACATATGGACGAGCATGCACCATCCAGTCTTCGGCGGTGAGCGTCATAGGATGCCCAGGAATTCATTGAAAGGTTCAGGGATAGACTGCACAACATGAGGATATTGGAGTCACATGGAGTTGACTTCACTACTTTTTAGCTGGAGGGCAGGGCCTATAGATGGTGGCAGTCTTATGCACTTAGCAGGCCAATAAGTGCTCCTCCCCTCACCTGGGGTCAGTTTACTTAGTTATTCCTTAATCGATACATTGCACCCTCTGAGAGGTCATCAGTTTGAGCATCTAGAGCATGTTCAGATGTTAGTGACCGATTATGAGGCTAGGTTCTCGGAGTTGTCTCGCAATGCACTTATGATACTTCCCACCGAGGCAGAGAGAGCACGGAGATTCGTTGCGGGTTTACACCTCTCTATTCGGTCAGGTATGGCCCGAGAGGTAGAGATGGTCACAGGGTATCAGCTAGTACTTGAGATTGCTCGTAGGATTGAGGGTTACCGTATGAGGGGTAGAGAGTAGATGCAGGAGTATAAGAGGGCCAGATTCTTCGGAGAGTTCAGAGATGCCTCAGCTAGAGGTAGAGGCAAGTTTGGGAAAGGCTAGCCCAGTAGGCCCCAGTTTCAGCACCACTACCTGCTCGTCGTGCTCCAGTAAGCTCCAATTTCAGTGCCATGCTAGAGAGCTTTTATCGCCCGCCAGCTATTTGGGGTTCATCCAGTGTGTATGCAGGTCCTCCAGATTCTTCCATCTCTTATTTCAGTGCTATGCCGGAGAGTTCATACCTCCCATCGGCTATTCAGGCTTCTTCTAGTGGATCTTCTGGTTTTCAGAGTCGGCCATCTGGACAGCAAGTAGCCATACCATGTTATTTTGATGCACAAACCCATGTCACATGTGGAGATAATGCCCCAGGCTTAGGGGAAAGGTAGTGCAGTTGGGGCAGTAGGCCACAACTCCAACACTACTGGCGTAGCCACCTAGAGGCAGAAGACAGACTGGTAGGGGCCATCCCAGGGGTAGAGGCTAGATAGGGAGAGGTCAGCCAGCTACTACTCAGTCAGGTGGAGGCCAGACAACCGATGCAACAGCTAGATTCTATGCCATTTCGGCCATACCAGATGCATTAGCCTCAGATTCCGTCATCACATGTATTATTTGTTAGTGGTTGAGATGATTCGGTATTATTCTATATGCTTGTTCCCTGGTTATTTCTTCTGAGCCATTAGGTGTTCCTGTTCATGTTTCCACTCATGTGGGTGATTATATGGTTGTGGATCGGATATACCGGTCATATGTGGTTACTTTATATAGTTTCGATACTAGTGCAGATCTTTTGTTGCTTGACATAATCGATTTCGAGGTCATCCTGGGCATGGATTGGTTATCTGTGTATCTCGCCATCCTGGATTGCCATGCCAAGACTGTTTCACTATCAGTGCCAGGATTACAGAGGTTGGAGTGGAAGGGTTCCATAGTTGAAACGCCTAGCAGGGTTATTTCCTTCCCGAAGGTTCAGCGCATGGTTGAGAAAGGGTGTTTGGCCTATTTAGCTTATGTCCGAGACACTACTACAGAGTCTTCAACGATTAATTTAGTTCCAGTAGTCCGAGAGTTCGCCGATGTTTTTCCTTCTGATCTTCCTGGCATGCCTTCGGATCATGATATTGGTGTCTTTATTTATTTGGATCAAGAAACCCAGGCGTTATCTATTCTCCAATACCGTGTAGTCCTACAGACATGTAGGAGTTGAAGGAGGGTAAGGAGCGACTAGAGGAGTTGTTAGCAAAAGGGTTTATTAGGCCCAGTGTATCATCTTGGGGTGCACCTCTACTATTTGTGAAGAAGAAGGATGGGACTATGTAGATGTGCATTGATTACCACCAGTTGAACAAAGTCACCATCAAGAACAAGTATCCATTGCCATATATTGATGAATTTCTTGATAATTGCAGGGTGTTAGGTTGTTCTATAAGATTTATTTGAGGTTAGGGTATCATTAGTTGGAAATTCAGGATTAGATGTTCCAAAGACTGCATTCAGTATGGGTCATTGTGGATAGGTTAACCAAATCAGCCCACTTCATTCCAGTGGTAACTACTTATACAGCGGAGAGATATGCTCAAATTTATATTCGGGAGATAATTAGGTTGCAGGGTGTGCCAGTTTTCATCATATCAGATAGAGGCCCTTCGTTCACTTCGTATTTCTAGAGAGCCATTCAGAGTGAGTTGGGGATCCGCGTAGAGCTTAGCACGACATTCCATCCTCACACTGAAGGGCAATCGAAGCAGACCGTTCAACTTTTAGAGGATACGCTTAGAGCATGTATGATTGAAATTTGAGGGCAGTGGGATGAGTTCTTGCCCTTAGAAAAGTTTGCATACAACAACAGCTGTCACTCCTGCATAGAGATGGACCCGTATGAGGCTTTATATGGTCGACATTGTTGTTCCCTTATCGGGTGGTTTGATCATGGTGAGGCTATGTTACTTGGTATAGATTTGGTACAGGATGACTTGGATAAGGTAAAGTTGATTCAGGAGAGGTTCCGCACAGGTCAGTCCAGATAGAAGAGTTACGCAGATCAGAAGGCGTGTGATGTATCATTCATGATTGGCAAGAAGTTCTCTTGAAAGTCACGTCAATAAAGGGCATTATGAGGTTCGAGAAGAAGGGCAACCTAAGCCCAAGGTTTATTGGTCCCTTTGAGGTGTTAAGGCGAGTTGGGGAGGTTGCCTATGAGCTTGCTTTAACTCCCAATTTATCGGGAGTTCATCCAGTTTATCATGTATCGATGTTTCGGAAGTATCATGCCGACCTATCACATGTGTTGGACATTAGTACCATTTAGTTAGATGACAACTTGGTCTATTAGGAGGATCCAGTGATGCTCACCCTAGACTTTGTGGTAGAGACTTCCACGGTGAGCTGCTCCCCTTCCTATGATGCTCAACAATCGGATGAAGTCTTCCTTCACTTTTTTGTTGTGTTTCTTTATCTCAGACAGTAGGACATAGTTGTTCTTTTGTATATTCTACTAGATTCCTGTATTTGTGACACCAGGTCTTAGCACATACATGCATTAGTAGACTTATATTTGGATTTGTAATATTATTTTACTTACACTATCTATCACTTTTAGTCTTAACTATAAATTGGAGAGGGCATTTCACTTAAATCCTGATTAAGTCAATATGAGATGTTAGAAATGTTTCGAAGTGGCTTGCCTGGCAACGGTGTCGGACGCCCTCACAACCTATTATGTAAATGGGCCGTGACAACATGGTATCAGAGCACTAGGTTCACATACGTCTTAAATGTTATGGGAAAACCTAATAGAGCCTTGTAGATCAGTACAGAGGCGTCTGTATTTATCTTCTAGAGGCAGTGGCTAGTGTACTAAATTTTCCTCTTCTACTCTCTCAGAGATGGTGAGGACATGTACCGCTGATGTTATGGATCCGGGAGAGTTTCTCCCCTCTTTCCTAGAGGCTGATATAGAGGTTAGGGGAGGGCACCGGCCCTTGGTAGGGGACGAGAGCGTCCTAGAGACGTTCCAATTGCACCACCAGTAGATCCTATGATGGATCCCATCATTGAGGAGCAAAGCGAGGTGCCCATACCTGATCCTACACCGGTAGATTTCTTGACAGTGCTGGGATTTTAGGAGGTCATGGGCCACATGCTACTGTTCATGGACACTATGACTCGGGCTGGTTTATTTTAAGCAGATCCAGCTGCATCATAGGCAGGAGTGGGATCCCAGACCTCTACTGCCCAAGCTCTAGGTCATACAGTTGCAGTATATCAGTCTCTGGGTGCACTACCAGCAAATGGGGCTCAGCTAGTTGATGAATTGGAACCCCAACCTAGGCATGTTATGGACGGCGATCCGCAGAAGTTATTGGACATATGGACAAGGATGCACCATCCAGTCTTCGGCGGTGAGCGTCATTAGGATGCCCAGGACTTCATTGATAGGTTCAGAGATACACTGCACCACATAAGGATATTGGAGTCACATGGAGTTGACTTCACTACTTTTTAGCTGGAGGGCCTATAGATGGTGGCAGTCTTATGCACTTAGCAGGCCAATAAGTGCTCCTCCCCTCACCTGGGGTCAGTTTACTTAGTTGTTCCTTAATCGATACATTGCACCCTCTGAGAGGTCATCAGTTTGAGCATCTAGAGCAGGTTCAGATGTTAGTGACCGATTATGAGGCTAGGCTCTCGGAGTTGTCTCGCAATGCACTTATGATACTTCCCACCGAGGCAGAGAGAGCACGGAGATCCGTTGCGGGTTTACACCTCTCTATTCGGTCAGGTATGGCCCGAGAGGTAGAGATGGTCACAGGGTATCAGCTAGTACTTGAGATTGCTCGTAGGATTGAGGGTTACCGTATGAGGGGTAGAGAATAGATGCAGAGGATAATAGGGCCAGATTCTCCGGAGAGTTCAGAGATGCCTCAGCTAGAGGTAGAGGCAAGTTTGGGAAGAGTTAGCCCAGTAGGCCCACAATTTCAGCACCACTACCTGCTCGGAGTGCTCCAGTAAGCTCCAATTTCAGCGCCATGCTAGAGAGCTTTTAATCGCCCGCCAGCTATTTGGGGTTCATCCAGTGTGTATGCAGGTCCTCCAGATTCTTCCATCTCTTATTTCAGTGCTATGCCGGAGAGTTCATACCACCCTTCGGCAATTCAGGCTTCTTCTAGTGGATCTTCTGGTTTTTAGAGTCGGCCATCTGGACAGGAAGTCGCCATACCATGTTATTTTGATGCACAAACCCATGTCACATGTGGAGATAATGCCCCAGGCTTAGGGGAAAGGTAGTGCAGTTGGGGCAGTAGGCCTCAACTCCAACTCTAGTGGCGTAGCCACCTAGAGGCAGAAGACAGACAGGTAGGGGCCATCCCAGGGGTAGAGGCTAGATAGGGAGAGGTCTGCCAGCTACTACTCAGTCAGGTGGAGGCCAGACAACCGATGCAACAGCTAGATTCTATGCCATTTCGGCCATACCAGATGCATTATCCTCAGATTCCGTCATCACATGTATTATTTCTTAGTGGTAGAGATGATTCGGTATTATTCTATATGCTTGTTCCCTGGTTATTTCTTCTGAGCCTTTAGGTGTTCCTGTTCATGTTTCCACTCATGTGGGTGATTATATGGTTGTGGATCGGATATACCGGTCATATGTGGTTACTTTATATAGTTTCGATACTAGTGCAGATCTTTTGTTGCTTGACATAATCGATTTCGAGGTCATCCTGGGCATGGATTGGTTATCTGTATATCTCGCCATCCTGGATTGCCATGCCAAGACTATTTCACTATCAATGCCAGGATTACAGAGGTTGGAGTTGAAGGGTTCCACAGTTGAAACGCCTAGCAGGGTTATTTCCTTCCCGAAGGTTCAGTGCATGGTTGAGAAAGGGTGTTTGGCCTCTTTAGCTTATGTCCGAGACACCACTACAGAGTCTTCAACGATTAATTTAGTTCCAGTAGTCCGAGAGTTCGCCGATGTTTTTCCTTCTGATCTTCCTGGCATGCCTTCAGATCATGATATTGGTGTCTTTAATTATTTGGATCAAGGAACCCAGCCTTTATCTATTCCCCCATACCGTGTGGTCCTACAGACATGAAGGAGTTGAAGGAGGGTAAGGAGCGACTAGAGGAGTTGTTAGCAAAAGGGTTTATTGGGCCCAGTGTATCATCTTGGGGTGCACCGCTACTATTTGTGAAGAAGAAGGATGGGACTATGTAGATGTGCATTGATTACCACCAGTTGAACAAAGTCACCATCAAGAACAAGTATCCATTGCCATATATTGATGAATTTCTTGATAGTTGCAGGGTGCTAGGTTGTTCTATAAGATTTACTTGAGGTTAGGGTATCATCAGTTGGAGATTCAGGATTAGATGTTCCAAAGACTGCATTCAGTATGGGTCATTGTGGATAGGTTAACCAAGTCAGCCCACTTCATTCCAGTGGTAACTACTTATACAGCGGAGAGATATGCTCAAATTTATATTCGGGAGATAATTAGGTTGCAGGGTGTGCCAGTTTTCATCATATCAGATAGAGGCCCTCCTTTCACTTCCTATTTCTAGAGAGCCATTCAGAGTGAGTTGGAGATCCGCGTAGAGCTTAGCACGACATTCCATCCTCACACTGAAGGGCAATCGAAGCAGACCGTTCAAATTTTAGAGGATACGCTTAGAGCATGTGTGATTGAATTTTGAGGGCAGTGGGATGAGTTCTTGCCCTTAGAAGAGTTTGCATACAACAACAGCTGTCACTCCTGCATAGAGATGGACCCGTATGAGGCTTTATATGGTCGACATTGTCGTTCCCTTATAGGGTGGTTTGATCATGGTGAGGCTATTTTACTTGGTACAGATTTGGTACAGGATGACTTGGATAAGGTAAAGTTGATTCAGGAGAGGTTCCGCACAGCTCAGTCCAGATAGAAGAGTTACGCAGATTAGAAGGCGTGTGATGTATCATTCATGATTGGCGAGAAGTTCTCTTGAAAGTCACGTCAATGAAGGGCATTATGAGGTTCGAGAAGAAGGGCAAGCTAAGCCCAAGGTTTATTGGTCCCTTTGAGGTGTTAAGGCCAGTTGGGGAGGTTGCCTATGAGCTTGCTTTACCTCCCAATTTATCGGGAATTCATCCAGTTTTTCATGTATCGATATTTCGGAAGTATCATGCCGACCTATCACATGTGTTGGACATTAGTACCATTTAGTTAGATGACAACTTGATCTATTAGGAGGATCCAGTTGCCATTATTGATAGACAGGATCGCCAGTTGAAGTCCAAAAGGATTTCTTCGTTGAGGGTCAAATGGAGGGACCAACCAGTCGAGAAGGTGACCTGGGAGTCCTAATAGGACATGCGGAGCAGATCTCCATACTTATTCAGCAGTCGAGGTACCTTTCTATGTCTCTAAGTTGTCTCGCCATGCACTTATGATACTTCCCACATAGGCAGAGAGAGCACGAAGATTCATTGCGGGTTTACACCCCACTTCGTTCAGATATGTCCCTAGAGGTAGAGATTGTCACAGGGTAACAGCTAGTACTTGAGATTGCTCGTAAGATTGAGGGTTACCATCTGAGGGATAGAGAGTAAAAGTAGCAAGATAAGAGGGCCAGATTCTCCGGAGAGTTCAGAGATGCCTCAGCTAGGGGTAGAGGTAAGTTTGGGAGGGGTTAGCCCAGCAGGCCCCCAGTTTAAGCACCATTACCTGCTCTGAGTGCTCCACTAAGCTCCTATTTCAACGCCATGCTAGAGAGTTTTTATCTCCCGCCAGCTATTCGGGGTTCATCTAGTGTGTATCCTGGTACTCCAGATTCTTCCAGCTCTTATTTCAGTGCTATGCCGAAGAGTTCATACCGCCCACCGGCTATTCAGGCTTCTTCTAGTGGATCTTTTGGTTTTCAGAGTCGGCCATCTAGACAACAAGTCACCATACCATGTTATTTTGAGTGCGGAAACCCGTGTCACATGTGGAGATATTGCCCCAGGCTTAGGGGCAACGTAGTGCAGTAGGGGACCTAGCCCACAACTCCAACACTAACGGCCTAGCCACCTAGAGGTAGAAGACAGATAGGTAGGGGCCATCCCAGGGGTAGAGGCTTGATAGGGAGAGGTCAGCTAGCCACTACTCAGTCAGGTGGAAGCCATACAACTATTGCTACAGCTAGATTCTATGCCCTTCCGGCCATACCAGATGCATTAGCCTCAAATGTCATCATCACATGTATTATTTGTTGGTGGTAGAGATGCTTCTATATTATTTCTACACGCTTGTTTCCTGGTTATTTCTCCTGAGTCTTTGGGTATTCCTGTTCATGTGTCCATTCCTGTGGGTGATTATATGGTTGTGGATTGGCTATATGGTCTTAAGTGGTTACTTTATATAGTTTCGATTCTAGTGCAGATCTTTTGTTGCTTGACATGATCGGTTTCGAGGTCATCTGGGCATGGATTGGTTATCTCTATATCTCGCCATCCTGGAATGCCATGCCAAGACTGTTTCACTAGCAATGCCACGATTAAAAAGGTTGGAGTGGAAGGGTTCCACAGTTGATACGCCTAGCAGGGTTACTTCCTTCCCGAAGGCTCAGCGCATGGTTGAGAAAGGGTGTTTGGCCTATTTAGCTTATGTCTGAGGCACCACTACAGAGTCTCTGACGATTAATCTAGTTCTAGTAGTCCGAGAGTTCACCGATGTTTTTCCTTCTAATCTTCGTGGCATGCCTTCAGATCATTATATTGGTGTCTCCATTGATTTGGCTCAAGAAACCCAACCTATATCTATTCCCCCATACCGTGTGGTCCTAAAGACTTGAAGTAGTTGAAGGAGTTGAAGGAGAGGCTAGAGGAGTTGTTAGCAAATGGGTTTATTAGGCCCAGTGTATCACCTTTGGGTGCAACAGTACTATTTGTGAAGAAGAAGGATGGGACTATGCAGATGTGCATTGATTACCACTAGTTGAACAAAGTCACCATCAAGAACAAGTATGCATTGCCATGTATTGATGATTTTTTTGACAGCTGCAGGGTGCTAGGTTGTTCTCTATGATTTACTTGAGGTTAGGGTATCATCAGTTGGAGATTCGGAACTTAGATGTTCCTAGATATAGCCACTATGAGTTCCTGGTGAAGTCATTTGGCTTGACTAATGCTCCCGCGGCATTTATGGACTTTTTGAACATGGTGTTTAGGCCTTATATTGATTCCTTTGTTATCGTCTCCATTGACGACTTCTTGACACGCTTACGTAGCCTAGGGTGGGGGGAGCACGAGCATCATTTGAGAGTAGTGCTTCAGACATTGCGAGAGCAGAAGCTATATGCTATGTTCTCCAAGTTTGAGTTTTGGCTAGATTCAGTGGCATTCTTGGGGCATGTAGTGTTAGGAGAGGGTATCAAAGTGGATCCTTAGAAGATTGAGGCAGTTCAGAGTTGGCCATGTCCTACTTCAGTGATCGAGATCAGGCGTTTCCCGAGGTTAGCAGGTTATTACCGGTGATTTGTGCATGGCTTTTTATCTATTGCATCATCTCTGACCAGATTGACCCAAAAGGGTGCTCCATTTCGTTGGTCAGATAGTTGTAAGGAGAGCTTCCAGAAGCTTAATACGGCTTTGACTACAACACCAGTTCTTGTATTGGCTTTCTGTTCAGGGATGTATATGGTATATTGCGATACTTCCCGCATTGGCTTGGGATTTGTACTGATGCAGGAGGGATGAGTTATTGCATATGCTTCATGTCAGCTGAAGATCTGCGAGAATAATTACCATGTTCACGATCTAGTATTGGCGGCGATTGTTCATGCTCTTAAGATATGGACGCATTATCTGTATGCGGTGTCATGTGAGATTTACATTGACCATTGCAGCTTACAGCATATGTTCAAGCAGATTGTTCTTAATTTGAGGCAGCCCATGTGGCTTGTGCTACTAAAGGATTATGACATTACCATTCTTTATCATCCAGGTAAGGCGAATGTGGTCGCGGATGCCTTGAGCAGAAAGGTTGAGAGTATGGGTAGTTTGGCATTCATTTATGTAAATAATAGACCATTAGAGTTGAACATTGACTACTTAGCTAACAGACTGGTGAGGTTGGACATTTCAGAGCCCAGCCGAGTTCTAGCTTGTGTGGTTGCTGAGTCTTTGTTGTTGGGGAAGACTAAGGCCTGACGGTTCGATGATCCGCATTTGGGGTCCTCAGAGAGACGATATTTCAGGGAGGTGGCAAGGAGGTTTCCATTGGCGAGGATGGTGTGTTACGGCTTCAGGGCCATCTATGTATTCCTAATATTGATGACTTGAGAGAGAGGATTCTAGAAGAGGCCACAGTTAGAGGTACTCCATTCATCCAGATGCCACGAAGCTTTATTGTGACTTGAGGCAGCTTTACTGGTGGCATAGGATAAAGAAGGATATCATAGAGTATGTATCTAGATGTTTGAAATGTCAGAAGGTCAAGTATGAGCATCAGAGGCCAGGTGGCCCACTTCAGCAAATGCCTATTTCGGAATGGAAGTTGGAGCGCATCACCATAGATTTCGTATTGGGGTTGCCGCGGACCTTGCGGAAGGTTAATTCAGTATGGGTCATTGTGGATAGGTTAACCAAGTCATCCACTTCATTCCAGTAGTGACTACTTATACAGCGGAGAGATATGCTCAAATTTATATTCGGGAGATAATTAGGTTGCAGGGTGTGCCAGTTTTCATCATATCAGATAGAGGCCCTCCATTCACTTCCTATTTCTAGAGAGCCATTTGAAGTGAGTTGCGGACCATCATAGACCTTTGCACGACATTCCATCCTCACACTGAAGGGCAGTAGAAGCAAACCGTTCGGATTTTAGAGGATACGCTTAGAGCATGTGTGATTGACTTATGAGGGCAGTGGCGTGAGTTTTTGACCTTAGAAGAGTTTGCATAAAACAACAGCTGTCATTCCTGCATAGAGATGCCCCGTATGAGGATTTATATGGTCGTCATTGTCTTTCCCTTATCGGGTGGTTTGATCCTGGTGAGGCTAAGTTACTTGGTACAGATTTGGTACAGGATGACTTGGATAAGGTAAAGCTGATTTAGGAGAGGCTCCGCACAACTCAGTCCATATAGAAGAGTTACGCATATCAGAAGGCGTGTGATGTATCATTCATGATTGGCTTGAAGTTCTCTTGAAAGCCGCGTCAATGAAGGGCATATGAGGTTCGAGAAGAAGGGCAAGCTAAGCCCAAGGTTTATTGGTCACTTTGAGGAGTTAAGGCGAGTTGGGGAGGATGCCTATGAGCTTGCTTTACCTCCCAATTTATCAGGAGTTCATCCAGTTTTTCATGTATCGATGTTTCAGAAGTATCATGCCAACCTATCACATGTGTTGGACTTTAGCACCATTCAAGTAGATGACAACTTGAGCTATGAGGAGGATCCAATTGCCATTACTGATAGACAGGATCGCCAGTTGAGGTCCAAGAGGATTTCTACGGTGAGGGTCCAATGGAGGGGCCAACCAATTGAGAAGGCGACTTGGGAGTCCGAATAGGACATGCGGAGCAGATATACCTACTTATTCAGCAGTCCAAGCAGTTTTCTATGTCTCTGAGTTGTCTATCCATGCACTTATTATACTTCCAACAGAGGCATAGAGAGCCCGGAGATTCATTGCGGGATTACACCCCACTATTCGGCCAGGTATGGCCCGAGAGGTAGAGATGGTCACAGGGTATCAGATAGTACTTGAGATTGCTCATAGGATTGAGGGTTACCATCTGAGGGGTAGAGAGTAGAAGTAGCAGGATAAGAGGGCCAGATTCTCCGGGAGAGTTCGGAGATGCCTCAGCTAGGGATAGAGGTAAGTTTGGGAGGGGTTAGGCCAGCAGGCCCCCAGTTTCAACACCACTACCTTCTCGCAGTGCTCCAGTGAGCTCCTATTTCAGTGCCATGATAGAAAGTTTTTATCGGCCGCCAGCTATTGAGGTTCATCTAGTGTGTATCCAGGTCCTCCAGATTCTTCCAACTCTTATTTCAGTGTTATGCCGGAGAGTTCATACCGCCCACCGGCTATTCAGGCTTCTTCTAGTGGATCTTCTGGTTGTTAGAGTTGGCCATCTGGACAGGAAGTCGCCATACCATGCTATTTTGAGTTGGGAAACCCGTGTCACATGTGGATTACTTCCCCAGGCTTAGGGGGAAGGTAGTGCAGTGGGGGCAGTAGCCCACAACTCCAACACTAGGGGCCTAGCCACCTACAGGTAGAAGACAGACAGGTAAGGGCCATCCCAGGGGTAGAGGCTAGATAGGGAGAGGTCAGCCAGCTACTACTCAGTCAAGTGGAGGCCAGGCAACCCATGCTACAGCTAGATTCTATGCCCTTCGGGCCATACCAGATGCATTAGCCTCAGATGGCATCATCACATGTATTATTTGTTGGTGGTAGAGATGCTTCGGTATTATTCTATATGCTTGTTTCCTGGTTATTTCTCCTGAGCCTTTGGGTGTTCCTATTCATGTGTGCACTCCTGTGGGCGAATATATGGTTGTGGATCGGATATACCGGTCTTATGTGGTTACTTTATGCAGTTCAGATACTAGTGCAGATCTTTTGTTGCTTGACATGATCGATTTTGAGGTCATCCTGGGCATGGATTGGTTATCTCTATATCTCGCCATCCTGGATTGGCATGCCAAGACTGTTTCACTAGCAATGCTAGGATTACAGAGGTTGGAGTGGAAGGGTTCCACAGTTGATACGCCTAGCAGGGTTATATACTTCCAAAATTCGACCGCAGAAGCGGTCCACTTAAGCGAAAATTTGACCGCAGAAGCGGTCCAGCCAAATTGGGCCAAAACTGCAGTAGCAACCCAAAACCACAAAGGTGGTTTCCGGAGAAGCGGTATGGCACCGCAGAAACGGAAAACGCTGGGCCAGAGAGTTAATTTAAGTCGAACTCAAAGCCAATTATTTCATTTACAACTCCACTATTGGGGAATTTGGTTGCTTCCAAAGAGAGGGTTTTAACATGGTATTATAAGGCAAGTAATCTCCCTCCATTCTTAGTTTAATTACATTAACATTAGGTAGATTAAACACTAAAAACTAAGTAAAAATCAAGGGTTAGAGATAAATCTAGGGTTTTAACAAAACTAACATTTAATCATGTAATTTTCTATGTAATGAACTAGAAATGATATATTTATTGATCCTTAGGTTGTAGAGAATAACTACCTTCTAAATCCGGGCACGTGGTCCTAGGGTCGAAATATAGGAAACTTGTGAAAAGAGTTGGGAAATGGCTTAAATAACTAGAATTCGATCTTCTAAACTTATATTGACTAGTTCTTACTTCATTTAACTAGACTGTGATTGTTTTGCTCCGACTTGAGGTCTTGGACATGTTTTTGATATTGGAAGTGCGCTGTGGAGCGAGGTGAGTCTCCTTTCTAACCATGTAAGAGAGAATTGTCCCCATAGGATTAATAACTGAGAATTTACTGCTAAATGTGGGGGCTACGTATGTACTAGGTGATGAGAATCCGTGCGTAGCTACTATGATGTTAATTGCTTGAGTAGTTTAGGACCCACATCATGCCTAATTCATAGATATCTTTTATTTAAATTGCCAATATAATCATTTATGTTATGCTAGAGACTTGAATGAAATGAAAGGTGTACCTATGAACTTGTTGAACCTACGTAGAGTTTGCTTGCATATAAATGAGCCCTTGTGTGCATTCTTGATGTTTTCTTGATAATTATGGATTGGGCCGATCACATCGGTGAAAATAGATGCATCTATGGTACGGGCCGTTCCATCCTCGGCAGTGCACAGTTTATTTTCTATTGGAGCGGGCTGTCGACCTCTGCATGATTGCGCATGATATATAGACATGACATTATTACTTGCTAAGTATGTAAAAAGGAAAATAGTAACTTAAATATGGTGAAGAACATGATTATGGCTTCTCATTGTTACTTGTTGTTTAATGGAAATCTTTATGCTTTATATAGCACATTATTATTATATTATCTTGACCCTAGTAGGTATCAAGTCGACCTCTCGTATCTTCTTATTCGAGATTAGACGGGATACTTATGGGGTACAAATTGTTTATTTACTCATACTACACCTCTATACTTAATTGTACAGGATTTGAGGCTGATATATCTAGGTACCGATCTGGTGTGCGCCCTTGAGTTTATGGCAGAGACTTCCACGGTGAGCTGCTCCCCTTCTTATGCCGCTCAACAACAGGATGGAGTCTTCCTTCACTTTTTTGTTGTCTTTCTTTATCTCTGACAGTAGGCCATAGATGTTCATTTGTATATTCTACTAGATGCCAATACTTGTGACACCAGGTCTTGTCACCCACACGCTAGTAGACTTATTTTTGGATTTGTAATATTATGTTACTTACAGTGTCTATCTCTTTTAGTCTTAACTACAAATTGTAATGGTTATTTCACTTAAATCCTGATAAAATCAATCTAAGATACAAATGTTCCGAAGTGGCTTGGCTGGCAACGGTGTCGGGCGCCCTCATAACCTATTCTGGAAATGGGTCGTGACAATGCGTACGTGGGTTATTTATTTATGTTAAGCCTAAGAAAATTAAGAGTAATAAAGTACAAAATGGATTGGGTTTTTCTTAGACTTAACACTAATGAAGAACTTATTTATGTATGTCTTTGGTTTTAATATAGAAAAGTTGCAACTAAATACCGAAACTGGCAAGATTAAGGTCATAGGTGCAGTGCTATGCTTGGGCGGAGCACTGACTATGACCCTTTATACCGGTAAAACGTTTTACCTTACTCATCGATAACAGAAAAAATGTTGCTAAGGTCATGCAGATGCATTCGCCTTGGGAAACATTCTTTCCAATGTGTAGCTGCGCTTCTTACGGTGCTTGGTTCATTATACAAGTACATTTAACCAGTTTAATCAGAATTTTCTATAGATGAATGAAATCCATAAATTTAAACGTAGCAGTGTGTTCCAATTTTATCTCATTCCTAAATTTTGTAACAAATCTAGTTATCAAGAGTATTCCTATAGAAATACTCAGCAACTCTATATATCTGCATGATTGCAACTTTACTAAGTGTAATAGTTGGATCGTGCATGGATCGATCGATGGCATATTGGAAGCGGGGATTCAATCGGCAATTACTTACTATAATCTACTCGATATGTGTACTCGTCGTCCAGATTGGTCAATCATAGACTTGATTTAGTTAATTACTTATAACAAATACTAATAGTGCATATACACTGCAGGGCGCATTCGCAATTGCAACGATATTATGTTTCACTTCATGTTAAATTCACTGTCACTGCTTTTTGTGGCAATCACAGAAACTATCTTTGTTGGTCGAGAGATCAGTGTTGGAAGGTGCAAATTAACATCCCTGGCTAGACTTCTAAAATATGAAGTGTAAATGATATTCAGTCACTTATTAAATTGAAACTTTAATGTCACTTACATTGTTGCAACTTGCTAGGAATGTTTCTAATCATATTAGGAGTTTATTGGTTCCTATGGGAAAGAGTCCACAATTGCAAGTGAACAAAATTCTAGAGAGCAAGCTCATACTTGAGGGGAAGTGTAAAGACAAAACAATGATATTGCTTGTAATTAATATTTGGGTTTCTAGTGCCCGCTCGGGGATTATGTCAAGAACAACTCCATATCTTTATTGGGCTAAAAGGCCATGATATTGTCAATAGCTTATCTATGAGGCCCATTGTATATGGTCTAGCCTGAAAAAAGCAGGGTTATAGTTGTGAAACTTTTGAATGGGCTCAAAAGTTGAACTTGTCACCCAATGCATTATGATAAATTTGGACAATTCTCTTTTGTCAATGTCACATTCCCAATCCCGGTCGTGATGACGCCCAATATACTGCTAGGCAATCCCGACCAAGTAACACTCATAATCCCATTTATATGGATTTCATTTGTAATTAATAAAACTAAATGACAATTTAACACCAATAGAAGTCTGAACTTTATATGAAATATGCAGAAAAGTCATAACAATATCTCTACAAAAGCCTAATGATCTGGTGTCACAAGTCTGAGTCTCTAATATAAGATTTCAACTCCTAATACATTAGATAGTCTAGAGTACTGAAATGTATGAGATAGAGGGATAACATCGGGTCTGCGAACGCCTTGCAACTAACTCGATAACTTTGGTGGGAACTGAACTGTTGGGAAGCGTGCACTACACCTCATGGACACCTGGATCTACACACGATGCAGGGAGTAATGTGAGTACTCTGGCCCAGTGAGTAATTCCTAACTGTATGAAATCACAAAGAAAAGCACTACGCAGTACTATATCAAAACAGTAAATTAACTTAAAGAAGTAAGTAACAAAAAAGTCAAATAACATCTTTTAAATCAGGGAAAACCAGTAGGTTATCAAGTAATTAACCTAACCCAAAATAACCAATGCACCGTGCAACCTGATCCATACATCGCTGTGGCACACAACTCGATCCAAATAAATAGACGACTGCACTCACCGGGGGTGTGCGGACTCCGTAGGGGCTCCTATAGCCCATGCGCTATATTGTTGCGGCGTGCAACCCGATCCGCATATACATTTGCTACAGCATGCAGCCAGATCCATACAAGTACTTGTTGCAGTGTGCAGCCCGATCCATGACATATATAACATCCTCACTATTGGATTCTCAACCCCTCTCAGTCATTATACTCACAGCCTCTCGGGAGCAATAATATAAAGTAGGGATCTTAGTCTACATATTTCTCTCATTTAGGATAAGCATTGATAAATCGGTTCATATTGTTTTTAACAAATACAAACTTGCCTGAGGATATGATTTTAACAAGAGTAAGGATGATCAGTTTGAATACCCCTACTGGTTTTACAGGTCGGCACAAGGCCCCAAACATGGTCACAATTCCCAATAGCAATGGACTCCCCGCTCACCATACAGCATGTGCCTCAACTCAGTATAGCACTACGTTGTGCAAATCCGGGGTTTCAAACCCTCAGGACGTCAATTACAATCATTACTCACCTCAAGCCAGCCAAAACTCTAGCTCGCTATGCCCTTGCCTCTCAATTCGGTCTCCTCACACATCTAATCTGACCAACCACAACAAATACGTCACAATATGCAAAGGGAACAAAACCCAATCGAAAAAAATAAAGAAATATAAAAAATCCCGAAATTGGCAAAACCCGAGCTTCGAGCCCACTTCTCGAAACTCAAAAATTTTCACATCAACGGGTTGCTTATCTCGCCACGAGTCTAAACATATCAAGAACTCTCAAATCCGAGCTCAAAAGACCCTTCAAATACCGATTTAAAATCTCAAATTCCTAAGCCCTAGTTCTTCCCCTTTTAGCTAAGTTTTCATGAAACACTAGGTTAATTCCAGAGTTAAATCACATTTTTGGTTCATAGAACTTACCTCTAATCAATCCTCTTTGAATCCCTCTTCAAATTCTCCCAAAAAGCTCTTAAAATGTTCAACAATGGAGGAAAATATGACTTAGCTTGCGGAATAAAATGTTTAAAAACCCTTCTGCCTAGTAGTTGATTTCTTCTATGTGAACGCGAGGGCCTTCTCGTGTTCCCGATGCACAAACCAGCGAGAGGTTCTCCAATCTTCTTTGATCCATCATAGGACGGAGAGGAAGTCTCGACCCTACTAATATAATATCAAGTAAAGGGGCATATATCCGTGTAAAGAAAGAGGCTACTTCACGAGCCGCTACTAATAATTGAAAGGACTTAGACCGAGGTATTGATGGTGATTTTCTAATCTCAACAATCACACATAAAAAGTACAATCAACCCAAACAACTTTTCAATCTCTCCTGGTTTCCCACCTTCCACAATTCTGCACCAATGATTTCACAAATTTGCTCAAATGTTTATTTCAATAGTGATTTCGATAACTTTTCCACGCTTATTACCTCGTCCAACCTTATTACCTTGGCCACCCATATCACCACAACCCACACTTTATAACTTCGTGTTGCGGCGCGCAACCCGACCCCACTGTATAATCTCAATTCACAAATAATACAACCACAATAAACAAATCTCAAAGATTAACCATAATACTTCTCAAGACATAACCACAACAATGTTACAAGTGTTTCCTAGCTATCAATACTATTTCCATCATATTCAACAACTCATATACGTTTTACATCATATTGGTGATTGCCCACGACAAGCCATAGATATTGTCACCACAGTTATTCCGGTAGCATAAATTATCATTTCCTCTAGTCATGTTTTCCTCAACGCTTGCCACATATCACAATCACAATCATATCCATTACCAGAATTTCGTGGATAATCTACCAAGCATGCGCACACCAAACAAGGCGAATTTACAAGGATCGTAGTTAGCCATACATATCTGGAGTCGAATCCCCTTTTTAACTACTATTTTCAATTACAAGCAATCTAGAAACGTCAATATAGTTCACAAATTAACATAGGTGCCTTAGAATTGAAGTTCACAATTACTACCCGAGCTTATTTAGGTTATTAAGCACAATCCCTTACTTTTCTACCCAACTCCTCTTAATAGATTTTAGGTTTTTAAAGACATGCATGTGAGTTTCCAACCATTATTTTAAGAATCAATGCATGAGACTCCCTCCCTTAGCTTAAATCTGAAAATCAAGGAAAAGGGATTAGGAATTTTTTACCTGTAAGAGTGGGGATGAAGACAATCAGTTAGAATTTTTCCGGCCCGGATAGTCTTTGAATAATCAATTTGATGAAGACCGCTTTCTCTCTCAAGAACCCTCTCTTCCCTCTCTCTTATTTTGTTCAGAAAATGTGTTAAAATGAGAGATTGAGGTGTTTTATTAGGAAGGGGTCGGGTTTAATATTTTAGAAAATAGTAGCCCGAGCAGGATATGCGGTCGCATTCTGCGATCGCAGAGTTGAAATGCAGTCCGCAGATTGGACCGCAGAAGGGTCCCAAATTGCTGACCTCTCTTCCTGGGTATGCCATGGGGAAGCGGTCCGAATTCCTGTTCTGCGGTCGCATATTGCACCGCAGAACTAACCTTCACAAGTTCTTAAGAAATTTATGCGATGACTATGCAGTCTACATATTGATTATGCGGTCGCATAATGGACCGCATTTTCAACATTAATTGTTGCCAATATACGCTATCATTAGCCATTTACTTATCACACGAGAACAAAACTTTCATTTACCACGAAGGGTTGCATATGGCTCAAATAATCACAACACAAAATTTTGGCACATTTTGGAAAATAATACTGATACCGCCATGGCTTTGATACCAATAAAAACATGATCGGAAAATATAATTGTGCAAATTATTATATTTTCCGATCCTGTTTTTATTGGTATCAAAGCCATGGCGGTATCAGTATTTAGTATGAGCAGCTAAATACTTATACTGTCCGGTGCCTAAATGTTTTACTTTTCAAATTATGTTTATACTTGATTAATATTTGCTAAATTTCATATAATTATTATTTTGTATTATCATGTTTTATACTATTCCTACTTTGTATGAGGTACTTATCTCTCTCTATGTGTGTGAGGTTTCCGAGTAATACCCGGCTTTAGACGTTGGTCAACCATAGTGTGGTCGTAGCCAGGAGTGCGTGATAGACCTTTTAGGTGGTCCCGTCGCTAAGATAACACTAGAGAGATTGAAGAGGTAAAATCCAAGAGGACATGTAGGATGTCATAAACCCTTGATAATTTTGAATAATATTTGTTTGAAATTCTCTTGTTGTTTCTTGTATGACCATTATTTGAATAGTATTACATAGGCATCAGGACAGTAATTTTTCAAAAATTAGTAAAAACGTTATTAACACTGTTAATGTTTCTTCTAGGGTAACTCATATTGCCCAAACAGAATCTAATTTGGATAACTGGAGTATCCCCGAAGAACCTTTTAATAAGATCTACCAGATAGGTGATTTTAATTTAATTAAAAAGCATAATATTAAAACCTGTGAGTCCACTGTTGCTATTAATAATTCTTTAGAAATTATTAAATTGTTTAATGAGCAAGACATAGGCAGATATAGATCTCAATTTAATTATCTGCATATTGGACTTGTTCAAGTAGCTGTTAAGCCTTTATTTAGAAAAGGTCTTAATATTCCTGTTTGTGCACTTTTACGTGATGCAAGATTTTTGAATTTTGATGATTCTTTGTTAGGAACTCTTGAAAGTAATTTAGCCGATGGCCCTGTTTATTTCAATTGTTATCCTAATTTTTCTGTTGATATCAATGATCCTAACATCATGGATACATTGACTTTAAATATCAAAACCAAAAATATGTTCTATGACGTCAAAGAGGACTTCTTTAGAATCCTCAGTGATAACTTTGACTGTATTTTTTGTGACTGCACTAAAAATACAGTCAAAGTTATCACTGAGTATTCTAAAGAAGTCCTCTTTGACGTCATTGAACATATTAAGGATGACGAATCCCGAGCCAAGTATCTTTTAGAATTAAAAAAGATCATTCTTAGTTCTCAGAAAAGAGAGCACTCTAAGTCAGTAGAACCTTTAAGTATGAAAACCATCTTGTCTAGGTTCGATAAACCTTTAGAACCATCTATCTCTGCTATGAGAGAAGAAATGAATTCCCTTAAACATGAAGTCAAAGAGATCAAATCCCGACTTGAGAAAGTCGAATTAGATACTCTCACTTCTCAGGTACTTCGTGATGTTTCTTCCCAAAATAATAAGGAAAAGTCTGTCTATTTTCCTGATTCTAATCCTCTTGGTGAACCTAGTTTCCCTGGAGAACATCCTGACAATTCTGATTCATTTCAGGATCCTCCCAAGGTGGCCACCATCAAATCTCTAAGTCAGCATATACCTATCAAATTGGTTATTGCTAAAGACTTCGTTCTTAACAAAATCGCACTGCTTGACAGTGGAGCTGATCGCAATTGCATTGTGAAAGGCCTCATCCCTTTAAAGTACTTAGAAAAAGGTACTACTCGCCTGTACTCCGCCACTGGAGAACGGATGAAAATCAATTATAACTTGACCAAAGCTCATATTTGTAACAGTAATATCTGCTTTACCAATGGTTTTGTTATCACTGAAGACATCAATGAAGATATCATTTTGGATTTACCTTTTATTAATCAGATAAAACCTTACATTGATGATTTTGATGGAATTCATAATATCCTTGATCAAAAGGTTTTCTTCCCATTTGTGAAATCTCTTTCTCCTGAAGAATGTTCTTTTCTAAAACTTAAGACCGTTTTTCGAATCAATAGACTTTCTAACCAAATCTCTTTCTTAAAGGAAGAAATTAAAATCGAACAAATCAAGCAAATTTTGAAAACCCCGAGAATGGTCATTAAGATAGAAGCCCTTCAAAGAAAGTTTGAAGATGAAATTTGCTCTGATGTACCCACTGCTTTTTGGAAAATAAAAAAGCATTCTGTTGAACTTCCCTACATATCAGATTTCTCTGAACAGAATATTCCTACTAAGGCTAGACCTATTCAGATGAATCAAGAAATGATGGAAGTCTGTAAAACAGAAATTAATCATTTACTAAAAAAATGTTATTATTCGTCTCTCTAACTCTCCTTGGAGTTGCTCTGCCTTTTATGTAAATAATAGTGCAGAAAAAGAAAGAGGTACTCCCAGGCTTGTAATTAATTATAAGCCCCTTAACACGGTCCTTAAATGGATCAGGCATCCGATCCCTAATAAAAGGGATCTTCTTAAACGAACTTATAAAGCAAACCTTTATAGCAAGTTCGACATGAAATCTGGTTTTTGGCAAATTCAAATTGCCGAAAAAGACAAGTATAAAACTGCTTTTAATGTACCTTTTGGCCACTACGAGTGGAATGTCATGTCTTTTGGATTAAAGAATGCTCCCTCTGAATTTCAAAACATCATGAATTGTATTTTTTAATCCTTATAGTTATATGTTAATTGTTTATATTGATGATGTGCTTATTTTTTCTGAGGATATTGATTCTCATTTCAAACATTTGAATACTTTCTTTAATGTTATTAAAAATAATGGTTTGGTTGTTAGTACTAAGAAAATTAAGCTCTTTCAAACCTCTATCAGATTTTTAGGACATGACCTCTACCAAGGCATTTATAAACCTATTTGCAGAGCAATAAAGTTCTCTAGTAAATTCCCTGACGATATTAAGGATAAAACTCAACTTCAAAGGTTTTTAGGGAGTCATAATTATGTAGCGGATTTCATCCCTAATATTAGGCAAGTCTGTGAACCTTTATATCAAAGACATAGAAAGAACCATTTGCCTTGGAGTGAAGAACAAACCAATAGTATCAAGAAGATCAAGAGATTAGTTCAGAATCTTCGTTGTTTAGGAATTTCTAACCCTGATGCTTTTATGATAGTTGAGACAGATGCCTCTGACATAGGATATGGGGGTATTCTTAAACAACGAATCAACCCAACTAGTAGTGAGCAACTCGTAAGGTTTACTTCTGGAGTCTGGAACTCTGCTCAAAAAAATTTTAGTACTGTTAAAAAAGAATTTTGTCTATAGTGCTATGTATCACCAAATTTCAAGATGATTTGGTAAACAAGGAATTCTTACTTAGGGTTGATTGTAAATCAGCCAAAGAAATTTTACAAAAAGATGTTAAGAATCTTGTTTCAAAACAAATATTCGATAGATGGCAAGCTCTACTATCTAGCTTTGATTTTCAAATTGATTTTATTAAAGGAGAAAATAACTCCCTTCCTGATTTCCTAACCCGAGAATTTTTACAGGGTCATGAAGCAATCAAGACCTGAATCTCCTTTTAAAAATGTTAAACCTGAAAGGCAGTCGCCTTCGACTAGACCTTTCGCACCAACCAGCCTAGCCCAGCTAAGGCCTTCTTTTCCTCCTTTGCCCTCACCAGGACAAAGCCCAATAAAAAACAAATTTTCTGTAATAGCAGACCTTCCTAAAATTGAAGGCCCGAAACTAGAAACCGGGTCATCCTCTCAGTCTCGAACTGTTACACAGAACAAGAAGAGTTACGAAATGAAGGTTCCTGAATCCTTCGCTCAAGCAGTCGACCCTAGAGTCCCAATCCAAAAAACTCAAATACCTGCTGATGAAACTTTTGAATATCTCACAGCTAAGGTAATTCCTATCCTTGCCTTGGACAAGGATTATGAAAACGGAAGGCTAACTGATTTAGTTAAGCCTTGTTACAATAATCAAGACTATGTAGATAGTCATGATCCTTTTAAATCTCGTCTATACTTCGAAGCGATATTAGTTGATACTGATTCTATTGAAGTAGAACACACGTATGGGGATAAAGACCCCAGCTTCATCCAGTACTCTAGATGTACAATTAAAAGAATACTTTCTCCCTTTGGCACACAGACCATTTGATTACACCCATTTCACTAAGTATGGTCCATAAACCTCAGTCTTATAATTGGTTCTCTTATCATGAAGCCTGGTTCAATTTTATGTATCTCAGACCTGGACATACTTGGTTTCTTAAATACAGCCCTGAGTTGTCTAAGGCCATCATTCCCAGATGGTTCTATAATTGGTGGAAAACGTTTGGAGGAAAACTAGAAATCCTCCCAAGATTTAACACTGTTAATGTTTCTTCTAGGGTAACTCAGATTGCCCAAACTGAATCTAATTTGGATAACTGGAGTATCCCCGAAGAACCTTTTAACAAGATCTACCAGATAGGTCATTTTAATTTAATTAAAAAGCATAATATTAAAACCTGTGAGTCCACTGTTGCTATTAATAATTCTTTAGAAATTATTAAATTGTTTAATGAGCAAGACATAGGCAGATATAGATCTCAATTTAATTATCTGCATATTGGACTTGTTCAAGTAGCTGTTAAGTCTTTATTTAGAAAAGGTCTTAATATTCATGTTTGTGCACTTTTACGTGATGCAAGATTTTTGAATTTTGATGATTCTTTGTTAGGAACTCTTGAAAGTAATTTAGCCGATGGCCCTGTTTATTTCAATTGTTATCCTAATTTTTCTGTTGATATCAATGATCCTAACATCATGGATACATTGACTTTAAATATCAAAACCAAAAATATGTTCTATGACGTCAAAGAGGACTTCTTTAGAATCCTCAGTGATAACTTTGACTGTATTTTTTGTGACTGCACTAAAAATACAGTCAAAGTTATCACTGAGTATTCTAAAGAAGTCCTCTTTGACGTCATTGAACATATTAAGGATGACGAATCCCGAGCCAAGTATCTTTTAGAATTAAAAAAGATCATTCTTAGTTTTCAGAAAAGAGAGCACTCTAGGTCAGTAGAACCTTTTAGTATGAAAACCGTCTTGTCTAGGTTCGATAAACCTTTAGAACCATCTATCTCTGCTATGAGAGAAGAAATGAATTCCCTTAAACATGAAGTCAAAGAGATCAAATCCCGACTTGAGAAAGTCGAGTTAGATACTCTCACTTCTCACGTACTTCGTGATGTTTCTTCCCAAAATAATAAGGAAAAGTCTGTCTCTTTTCCTGATTCTAATCCTCTTGGTGAACCTAGTTTCCCTGGAGAACACCCTGACAATTCTGATTCTTTTCAGGATCCTCCCAAGGTGGCCACCATCAAATCTCTAAGTCAGCATATACCTATCAAATTGGTTATTGCTAAAGACTTCCTTAACAAAATCGCACTGCTTGACAGTGGAGCTGATCGCAATTGCATTGTGAAAGGCCTCATCCCTTTAAAGTACTTAGAAAAAGGTACAACTCGCCTGTACTCCGCCACTGGAGAACTGATGAAAATCAATTATAAATTGACCAAAGCTCATATTTGTAACAGTAATATCTGCTTTACCAATGGTTTTGTTATCACTGAAGACATCAATGAAGATATCATTTTGGATTTACCTTTTATTAATCAGATAAAACCTTACATTGATGATTTTGATGGAATTCATAATATCCTTGATCAAAAGGTTTTCTTCCCATTTGTGAAATCTCTTTCTCCTGAAGAATGTTCTTTTCTAAAACTTAAGACCGTTTTTCGAATCAATAGACTTTCTAACCAAATCTCTTTCTTAAAGGAAGAAATTAAAATCGAACAATCAAGCAAATATTAAAAACCCCGAGAATGGTCATTAAGATAGAAGCCCTTCAAAGAAAGTTTGAAGATGAAATTTGCTCTGATTTACCCACTGCTTTTTGGAAAATAAAAAAGCATTCTGTTGAACTCCCCTACATATCAGATTTCTCTAACCAGAATATTCCTACTAAGGCTAGACCTATTCAGATGAATCAAGAAATGATGGAAGTCTGTAAAACAGAAATTAATCATTTACTAAAAAATGGTATTATTCGTCCCTCTAACTCTCCTTGGAGTTGCTCTGCCTTTTATGTAGATAATAGTGCAGAAAAAGAAAGAGGTGCTCCCAGGCTTGTAATTAATTATAAGCCCCTTAACACGGTCCTTAAATGGATCAGGCATCCGATCCCTAATAAAAGGGATCTTCTTAAACGAACTTATAAAGCAAACCTTTATAGCAAGTTCGACATGAAATCTGGTTTTTGGCAAATTCAAATTGCCGAAAAAGACAAGTATAAAACTGCTTTTAATGTACCTTTTGGCCACTACGAGTGGAATGTCATGCCTTTTGGATTAAAGAATGATCCCTCTAAATTTCAAAACATCATGAATGGTATTTTTAATCCTTATAGTTATATGTTAATTGTTGCTTATTTTTCTGAGGATATTGATTCTCATTTCAAACATTTGAATACTTTCTTTAATGTTATTAAAAATAATGGTTTGGTTGTTAGTGCTAAGAAAATTAAGCTCTTTCATACCTCTATCAGATTTTTAGGACATGACCTCTCAACTTCAAAGGTTTTTAGGGAGTCTTAATTATGTAGCGGATTTCATCCATAATATTAGGCAAGTCTGTGAACCTTTATATCAAAGACATAGAAAGAACCCTTTGCCTTGGAGTGAAGAACAAACCAATAGTATCAAGAAGATCAAGAGATTAGTTCAGAATCTTCCTTGTTTAGGGATTTCTAACCGTGATGCTTTTATGATAGTTGAGACAGATGCCTCTGACATAGGATATGGGGGTATTCTTAAACAATGAATCAACCCAACTAGTAGTGAGCAACTCGTAAGGTTTACTTGTGGAGTCTGGAACTCTGCTCAAAAAAATTATGGTACTGTTAAAAAAGAATTTAGTCTATAGTGCTATGTATCACCAAATTTCAAGATGATTTGGTAAACAAGGAATTCTTACTTAGGGTTGATTGTAAATCAGCAAAAGAAATTTTACAAAAAGATGTTAAGAATCATGTTTCAAAACAAATATTCGATATATGGCAAGCCCTACTATCTAGCTTTGATTTTCAAATTGATTTTATTAAAGGATAAAACAACTCCCTTCCTGATTTCCTAACCCGAGAATTTTTACAGGGTCATGAAGCAATCAAGACCTGAATCTCCTTTTAAAAATGTTAAACCTGAAAGGCAGTCGCCTTCGACTAGACCTTTCGCACCAACCAGCCTAGCCCAGCTAAGGCCTTCTTTTCCTCCTTTGCCCTCACCAGGACAAAGCCCAATAAAAAACAAATTCTCTGTTCTAGCAGACCTTCCTAAAATTGAAGGCCCAAAACTAGAAACCAGGTCATCCTCTCGGTCTTGAACTGTTACACAGAACAAGAAGAGTTACGAAATGAAGGTTCCTGAATCATTCGCTCAAGCAGTCGACCCTAGAGTCCCAATCCAAAAAACTCAAATCCCTGCTGATGAAACTTTTGAATATCTCACAGCTAAGGTAATTCCTATCCTTGCCTTGGACAAGGATTATGAAAACGGAAGGCTAACTGATTTAGTTAAGCCTTGTTACAATAGTCAAGACTATGCAGATAGTCAGGATCCTTTTAAAACTCGTCTATACTTCGAAGCGATATTAGTTGATACTGATTCTATTGAAGTAGAACACACCTATGGGCACAGAGACCATTTGATTACACCCATTTCACTAAGTATGGTCCATATACCTCAGTCTTATAATTGGTTCTCTTATCAAGAAGCCTGGTTCAATTTTATGTATCTCGGACCTTGACATACTTGGTTTCTTAAATACAGCCCTGAGTTGTCTAAGGCCATCATTCCCAGATGGTTCTATGATTGGTGGAAAACGTTTGGAGGAAAACTAGAAATCCTCCCAAGATTTAACACTGTCAATGTTTCTTCTAGGGTAACTCAGATTGCCCAAACTGAATCTAATTTGGATAACTGGAGTATCCCCGAAGAACCTTTTAACAAGATCTACCAGATAGGTGATTTTAATTTAATTAAAAAGCATAATATTAAAACCTGTGAGTCCACTGTTGCTATTAATAATTCTTTAGAAATTATTAAATTGTTTAATGAGCAAGACATAGGCAGATATAGATCTCAATTTAATTATCTGCATATTGGACTTGTTCAAGTAGCTGTTAAGCCTTTATTTAGAAAAGGTCTTAATATTCCTGTTTGTGCACTTTTACGTGATGCAAGATTTTTGAATTTTGATGATTCTTTGTTAGGAACTCTTGAAAGTAATTTAGCCGATGGCCCTGTTTATTTCTATTGTTATCCTAATTTTTCTGTTGATATCAATGATCCTAACATCATGGATACATTGACTTTAAATATCAAAATAAAAAATATGTTCTATGACGTCAAAGAGGACTTCTTTAGAATCCTCAGTGATAACTTTGACTGTATTTTTTGTGACTGCACTAAAAATACAGTCAAAGTTATCACTGAGGATTCTAAAGAAGTCCTCTTTGACGTCATTGAACATATTAAGGATGACGAATCCCGAGCCAAGTATCTTTTAGAATTAAAAAAGATCATTCTTAGTTCTCAGAAAAGAGAGCACTCTAGGTCAGTAGAACCTTTAAGTATGAAAACCGTCTTGTCAAGGTTCGATAAACCTTTAGAACCATCTATCTCTGCTATGAGAGAAGAAATGAATTCCCTTAAACATGAAGTCAAAGAGATAAAATCCCGATTTGAGAAAGTCGTATTAGATACTCTCACTTCTCAGGTACTTCGTGATGTTTCTTCCCAAAATAATAAGGAAAAGTCTGTCTCTTTTCCTGATTCTAATCCTCTTGGTGAACCTAGTTTCCCTGGAGAACACCCTAGCAATTCTGATTCATTTCAGGATCCTCCCAAGGTGGCCACCATCAAATCGCTAAGTCAGCATATACCTATCAAATTGGTTATTGCTAAAGACTTCGTTCTTAACAAAATCGCACCGCTTGACAGTGGAGCTGATCGCAATTGCATTGTGAAAGGCCTCATCCCTTTAAAGTACTTAGAAAAAGGTACTACTCGCCTGTACTCCGCCACTGGAGAACGGATGAAAGTCAATTATAAATTGACCAAAGCTCATATCTGTAACAGTAATATCTGCTTTACCAATGATTTTGTTATCACTGAAGACATCAATGAAAATATCATTTTGGGTTTACCTTTTATTAATCAGATAAAACCTTACACTGATGATTTTGATGGATCTCATACTACTATCCTTGATCAAAAGGTTTTCTTCCCATTTGTGAAATCTCTTTCTCCTGAAGAAAGTTCTTTTCTAAAACTTAAGACCGTTTTTCGAATCAATAGATTTTCTAACCAAATCTCTTTCTTAAAGGAAGAAATTAAAATCGAACAAATCAAGCAAATTTTAAAAACCCCGAGAATGGTCATTAAGATAGAAGCCCTTCAAAGAAGTTTGAAGATGAAATTTGCTCTGATTTACCCACTGATTTTTTGGAAAATAAAAAAGCATTCTGTTGAACTCCCCTACATATCAGATTTCTCTGAACAGAATATTCCTACTAAGGCTAGACCTATTCAGATGAATCAAGAAATGATGGAAGTCTATAAAACAGAAATTAATCATTTACTGAAAAATGGTATTATTCGTCCCTCTAACTCTCCTTGGAGTTGCTCTGCCTTTTATGTAAATAATAGTGCAGAAAAAGAAAGAGGTGCTTCCAGGCTTGTAATTAATTATAAGCCCCTTAACACGGTCCTTAAATGGATCAGGCATCCGATCCCTAATAAAAGGGATCTTCTTAAACAAACTTATAAAGCAAACCTTTATAGCTCGACATGAAATCTGGTTTTTGGCAAATGCAAATTGCCGAAAAAGACAAGTATTAAACTGCTTTTAATGTACCTTTTGGCCATTACGAGTGAAATGTCATGCCTTTTGGATTAAAGAATGCTCCCTCTGAATTTCAAAACATCATGAATGGTATTTTTAATCCTTATAGTTATATGTTAATTGTTTATATTGATGATGTGTTTATTTTTTCTTAGGATATTGATTCTCATTTCAAACATTTGAATAATTTCTTTAATGTTATTAAAAATAATGGTTTGATTGTTAGTGCTAAGAAAATTAAGCTCTTTCAAACCTCTATCAGATTTTTAGGACATGACCTCTACCAAGGCAGTTATAAACCTATTTGCAGAGCAATAGAGTTCTCTAGTAAATTCCCTGACGAGATTAAGGATAAAACTCAACTTCAAAGGTTTTTAGGGAGTCTTAATTATGTAGCGGATTTCATCCCTAATATTAGGCAAGTATGTGAACCTTTATATCAAAGACTTAGAAAGAACCCTTTGCCTTGGAGTGAAGAACAAACCAATAGTATCAAGAAGATCAAGAGATTAGTTCAGAATCTTTCTTGTTTAGGAATTTCTAACCCTGATGCTTTTATGATAGTTGAGACAGATGCCTCTGACATAGGATATGGGGGTATTCTTAAACAACGAATCAACCCAACTAGTAGTGAGCAACTCGTAAGGTTTACTTCTGGAGTCTGGAACTCTGCTCAAAAAAATTATAGTACTGTTTAAAAAGAAGTTTTGTCTATCGTGCTATGTATCACCAAATTTCAAGATGATTTGGTAAACAAGGAATTCTTACTTAGGGTTGATTGTTAATCAGCCAAAGAAACTTTACAAAAAGATGTTAAGAATCTTGTTTCAAAAAAAATATTCGCTAGATGGCAAGCTCTACTATCTAGCTTTGATTTTCAAATTGATTTTATTAAAGGAGAAAACAACTCCCTTCCTGATTTCCTAACCCGAGAATTTTTGCAGGGTCATGAAGCAATCAAGTCCTGAATCTCCTTTTAAAAATGTTAAACCTGAAAGGCAGTCGCCTTCGACTAAACGTTTCGCACCTACCAGCCTAGCCCAGCTAAGGCCTTCTTTTCCTCCTTTGCCCTCACCAGGACAAAGCCCAATAAAAAATAAATTCTCTATTAAGCATATAGTCTGAGTAGCATGATTGGAGCGTTAGCGCTTAGGCCACTACCTAAAAGTAAGCTTTTCGCTCTTTTCCTCTTACGTAACTTAGATGAAGGAGATAGTAAGCAAGACTTTCTACGCAACGATTTCTTCTTCTCTTAACAGCTTCAGTACAAAATTGACTAAGGACAGAAGCAAGCTACAAGCCTTAGCAACTGCTTTCCTGCGGACCTTATGTAAAAAAAAAGCAGCTAAGATAACAAGATACTAAGTTGTTGCGCTAACTCGCTAGCGCTAGCGCACTACGGCTTTTTAGCCTCCTGCAGGTCCCTTCATTCCCTCCGCCTTACACGGACTTAAAAGAGTGCCTAAGGCGGATTAGTGGATTATTGTCAAAAGGGATTTTATTTACCGTAGCTTTTAGACAGCTAACAGCTAACCCACTAATCATACATCTAATTAAATAAAGTCGGTCACTACTGAGACAGCTCATAAAAGTCGTTTCGGGTTCAAGGGGTAAAGCTTCTCCTAGGAGAATCCCTTCGCTACACTTGACTTAAAGGCACCTACGAACACACTCATAGGGAAACTCATCAAGTAGGTCTTTCGAGTCTTTCAAGTACTGGTGAAGCTTTAATTGAAGACCTTTCAGTGCCCTTTCGTTTGGTCCCCTGAGTGCCTTCTCCGCACTTACAGGAACGCATTTCAAGTAGATAAGATCATAAAAGAAGAAATGGGAAGGAGTACTGCCATTATGCGCCGTTTAGTGGCGTGTGGGGAGTAGTCGTCTTGTTGCTGGTAGGTGCGACTATGTGAGTTGACAAAAATACACTGCGGCATGTGTGAGTAAAGATTTTACTTAGTGATCCGAAGAAGTTACTTGAATTACTGCAGACTGATTTCTTCCCATATACACCCCATTGATGCGTATTTCCTACCATTTAATAAAATAGAGAAAACTGCTACCCCACCCACGTCGTAAACGGATGCCCTACCTAATCCATTTCAAATCCAGTCGGAGGTCTTCGAGCCTTGTTACGGACTAAAGTCCTAAAGAAAAGCGACCCCAATCCCTCCCCAGCCCAGGGCAAATGTCTTCTCGCCCTTTTTTTCATGGGCAGCGTCAAGTTTGTTACGGTCAGCAAATCAGCCCCGCAACGTATCGATAGCTATTCAGATCACCTCCCCAAGCCTGCTTAACCTAATTGTTTGTGAACAATCAATCGTGACAAGTCGACCAATCCATAATGAAAGCACATGAAGATAGAAGCTGTTTGTCGATCGGTGGACTCATCCTCAATGCCGTTTAGGCTCTCCAGTTAAGTCGGTTGTCCGCCTTGTTGATTCAGTAGATATGGCCGGTTGAACGCTTTCTAGAAGCACCAAAAGCTTAGGAGATTAGATACGTAGTGAAGCGAATGTAGCCGTCTTTATATCTGGTTTATTGACTGGTACGCCTTATATACCGCTTTTGGGCAACCTTCTCAACAACTAAGAGATTCGTGGGGACTAGTTGAAGTAATAAGCCTCCCACAGACTCTGGGTTCCTTGTGGCTCTGCTTGCTATTCTATCAAGGAAGAAGGAGCAGGTAAGGTTCGGGTCTTCGCGATCCAAGGCCTGTCTTAAGAGAAGTGACCCTCGGATACAGGTCAAACAGTAAAGTGCTTTCTCTGAGGTGAATCCAATAGCTTAGATATCCCCGCACAGATGTTCTCGGATGCGTCGTTCTCTTTGGCAGAAAGCCCTCTTGCTGCTTGAAAAGGAGCTCATGACATAAATTGACACTATTCAATGTCTCGAGTAGGCCAATTGCCTTTCTTACCTTTGCTGGTGCTTGAGTTGGACTGTATGAGGATTGAGGATTAGCAATGATTCTCCAGCCTTTTTTTTTACCTGGCAAGTCTAACTAGATCTTTATCTCTTGCTTGCTTTCACTCTTTTCAGCAACTCGCTAGACTCGAACTGGCAGGGCTCTGATAAAGCCTATTTTCCGACAATAGAGTTGCTTTTGGTATGCAGCTCGTGAGGCATAAATTTCAGCCTTCCTACATCTACGGGCAGACCGCTTAAAGGAATCCTCTATCTAGACACCCCCTAGAACCTCTGTCTGGTCGAGGGACTACTTTAAGCTTGATAACTCCTGTCTCCTCACTTAAAACGTAAGCGGCTCACCACCCTTCACTAAGAAGATGCAGCACCATTCACTTTTTTCTATAATAGAATTGGAGCTAGCCCTGGCAAAGAAGGAGTATTCACGAATTATGATTAGCCTAAGCTAGGTGGCCCTCATATATTACTGTAAGGATTCTTTCTAGTTTTTTTTTTAAAGAAAGAGCTTATTTGACAAAGAATTTCTAACTAATAAAGCTTTAATTAAATTTACCATTTCTTGCGAAGTTTTCTCTTGTTTTGAGAATTTTTTGATAATACAAGACTCTTTCCCTTCTTCTGTTTCAAATTTAGTAAGTATTCCATCAGCGTCTTCCTAATAAACTCTGCTTCTTTATTTAAGATTTCGTTAGCGACCAAGCTCTCTTTTTGCTGAGTCCAGAATAGATTGGGATCCAACTGGGCCATTCGAGCGATAATACCTCTCTTTAACCCTATTATCGCATCAATTTCATCGTCGTTTACGTCACGTTATGGAGTCACAGTTGAAAGACGATGTTTAATGGTGTCGTGTTGAAAGATCCAAACAGGATCCTTACATGGATTGGGATCCTGATATGCTGGCGACTGCGGTTCATTTCTAGCATATAGAGGTTGGATGGGGGCCGGTTGATCCGCAAAATCTCCCTCTCCCGGAAAAGGAAGTTGTGGTTGGGCAGAGGCAGGGATCTTCTCCAATGGTCATTAGTAATGCACTTTGTGGTCCTTATTGGGTGTTGGCGAAGCATAATAGGAGATTCTTAACGTCAGGAGTATCGACCTTAGTATCTTTCTTATTAAAAATTAGATTCTCTTTCTCTACTTGAGAAGGTTCTTACCAGGCATACTATTCATCTGTTATTTTGCCCTTTGGGATCGAAACAACCTATTAAGGGTTGTCGCCTACATAACCTACCTTTGGAAGAAGGTCTCAGATCATTGTAGTTCGAGCCCTTTTGTTATAGCAGTTCCTGTAGTTTTAATGAATTCAAGCTAGTAAAGTAGTCTGCTTGAAGGGGCCCCTCCGTACCTCTCCCCCTTCCCCTTATCATAGAACCAAAAACTAACCATGATACAAGGGCCTGTCTCTCAGTAAGTTAAACTCTTTCACTGTCTTACTTTGGCCCCTCTCTAGCCAAATCAAAAAATTTGAACAACCCCCGAGACACCAAACGAATTCCCTAGAACTCACGCAAATACCATGTCAGCCTCCACCTTCAGATACTTACTGTCCATCTTTATCAGCCAACTCCCCCTTTTCCAAAAACTTTATCCACCACTAAGAAAAGGTGCCTTTGCGGTTATGCTTCTCCATTGCCCGACCATAGACGTCGCTCTCCCCCGGATGTTGTAATTCTTCTAGTCCTTACTTTCTTTCCCCGCAAATGAAGAGAACAAGTCCTAGTAGGAGAAGAAAGAGGTCGAATCCCTCGATCCACCCCTCTAGCCACTCTAGGTTTGGAAAAATACAGCAAAAAGTACAATAGTGCCCCAAAAAGTAAGGGGACTAGAGGTTCTTTTGCCAGTAGGATATTCCTTTGAAAAAGGAAGAAACCTAAAAAGATAAATATATGACAGAAGATAAAAAGGAAGGAAATGGGGAAAGATATGTTATCCCCGCTCGGCGACGACGCTATGGAAATTACCCCTAAACATGTACTCGAAAAAAAATAAAGCCGAAATGCAAATTGAAATCCAACCCTTCCGCGTTTTCTAATGCAAAGGAAATTATGCAAGCCCCCGACACAAGGGCGGGTAGCCATGCCGGTTCATGCAGAAATTCTTCACTATAATGGACTTTTCCTAAAACATAAAAATATAACATAAGTAGAATAAGGGGATAAATTGACTGTTTGGGGCGAGCATCCAAAAAGAAGCACAGGCCGTAGTATACTATCAGTTGGAAGAGAAGAAAAAAGGCCCATTGCGCCAGTCCCTTTTCCAATGAATAGAAGAGAAGGATGGCAAAAGGAAGAAAGTCCGGTAGAAGACACAAAAGAAAAAAAAGTAGAACCATGATGAATAAAAGACCCTCGAGACTTACGAGGTTCTTTAGAAATAAGGTCGCTAGCACAGAATAAAAAGCGCTAATTATCAAAAGCCACTTCGCCTCTTTCCCCTGTCATGTCAGCATTAAAAAGAAGTATTATCAAATTGGGGACCCCCCCCCCCCACTGTATCGAATTCTTTTGGTATCCAGCCTGCTCCCATTGTTTAGTCGGAAGACCTTTCTTTTGAAAAAGACTTTTTAGTCCCGTCCAACAAGAGAGGTAAAGCCTTTCTATTCAAATGAGACGCACTCCCATTGCCTCGCTAAGGTCAGCAGCAGGACATATAGCATGGATTGAGTAGTTTTGCGAGGCGGATTTATTTTCCCCGGTTACGAGTTGACGACATTTTCACTACTCAAACTTGAAAAAATCTTTTACACCTTCGGGAAAGCGTACCGGAAGACCCAACTTTCGCTGAAAATCCCAGTTTGGATGAGCAGAGCTTAGGCTCGATTTTGATTCATACTGAAAAATATGTGAATTGTTGATAGCAGATGGGGTCAAGCTAAAAGCAGAGCTTGAATTGGATTTTCCAGTTAGAAATCTGTTTGAAAAGCTATACCTTGACGAGTCCCACGATGCTTCTGGTAGCCATCATCGCAGGAACGAAGAGATTCTTAAGACCATAACAATAGACTCATTCTGCACCAGCCCACTAGCAAAACAAAAGGCAAGGAACTTCTTTCTAGTATAGTATCGGGAACATGCCTAGAAGAGGATTTCAGATTTCCAGAGGCACACAAACAAAGCCATGCTTACTTCATCTTCACTTCATGCTTATACACCTTCTGGACTGTCTATCCTTCCTTGCTTTTGATTAGATGGATTATATCATCAAAGAGCTTAAAGTAAGAGGC
Source organism: Nicotiana benthamiana (assembly GCA_034376525.1). Taxonomy (NCBI): domain Eukaryota; kingdom Viridiplantae; phylum Streptophyta; class Magnoliopsida; order Solanales; family Solanaceae; genus Nicotiana; species Nicotiana benthamiana. The sequence goes on along the minus strand of CM067337.1, from coordinate 117,491,700 downwards.
CAATACTTCAAGGAACGAACTTATACCTTACCTCAACTAAAAAAGCTAACGAGAATGTCGATTCCACGCCTTAAGGCTGATTGACGCTTCCCTCTTTCCTGGTCTACATTACCCTTCTCCCGAAAATGCTTTTTCATCGCTCTGAGCTCATCAAGTGGAATAGTTAATTACGTTTAACAATCTTCAACCACTTTAAGGTAAAGATTCAATTTTCATGATCCAAGGCCTTCCCTGCAAAAGGCTGTTAGAAGTCTCATTCTCGATCACGGAGCAAATTACTTCTGTCTTATGATCTGCAATATGGCACTTGAGGCGAATCTTGCCCATAGCTTTTTGAGACTCAGCGTTGTACCCTGGGTCTAAATGTTGTTCAGCTTCCTGGTGGGAATCCCGAGCTACCTTACTGTTTTTAGGGGTATAACATTAAGAGCTGACCCCAGATCTACTTGCACTTGTCGGAGTTTTACTTCACCAATATATCCTGAAAGGTACAGTAGACGATTATGGTGAAGGTCCCCTAGCATCAAAAAAGTCTTCTCGAGAAAATGTGAGGTTTGGCTCCTCCGCCTTCATCTTCTCTTGTATTCCTCGGTTCTCTTCTTGAGGTACATCATTCACCTCTATCTGGTATACATGGGGTGCATACTTATCGGCTTCTGATAGAGCCTTGATACTTGTCGGACGTCAGGTGACAACCTCAACAAGGTAATTCTAGCTAGTAAATTAGCTAGTTCTGCTAACAAATTATAATCGAAAGGCTCATCTAAGCCGTGCAATGCTTTCTTCTTCACCCTAGAGTTTACATTCTACCGTCTTGCTAAATTTTCGGTGGTAATCAAGCCCGGAGCGGGTTCTGTCTATATCATTTAGACTGACTAGGGTCGGTGTCTCTCTCTTCAGAATCAGACTTTGAAGCCAAGATGGATATGGCACACTTACCATGTTAGAGGACTGTACAAGTGACGTAGGCAAGAGATCTCCAAGTGTCATAGGGGTTCTTGCAGTGCCCTCGGATTGAGGAACCGTACATGACTTTTCGACCAAAAGACAAGTCTGATCCTGCTTCGTTTTCAGTTCCCGATTCAATCTTCACCTTTCCAGAATGAAGAAAGAGAGTAAAAGAGAAGATATCAGTGCAATAGGTACAGAGGTACGAGAAACAGTCTTCGTTCGGTTCGGCAGAAGAAAGCCGAGAAAACAAATAGGAAGAGCACTATGCAAGCTTATAATTAAGCAAATATATAAAAGCTATCACCACCTCAAGAAGTAAAACAAAGTCGTTATGGCTATTTCACTAACATAGACAACTATGAATGGTATTCATTGACAGGAGTGACCGCTTTCTAGTGGTAGTTGGTACCGCCCCTGTTCACTTCAGCATGGAAGGAACACCTTCGGGAAGAATCAAAGTTTTTATCCTCTACAAAGCTATCAGTGCTTTATTCAAGATCTTTAGCAGTCGATCGTTCATTCTCCCTCCCTGGTGGCTTTCGAAAGCTCGACATGAAGAATAAAGAAAATAGGAAAAAAGAGTACAGGGATATTTAGCTATTTAGCCTTAGAGAAAGGTGACTTGGTACGACCAGAATCTGGAACAGAGATTGGATGAAGAATTGCTATTTCTTTAGCGGGAATGGCGCCACCTTTTCATTTAGCATCTGCCGCCCCGCTTAATAGGAATAGGATGCACTTACCGACCGGTGAAAGGAAAGAGCGGGGTCAGCCATCGACAAAGGAATACTGAACTCTACCCGTGTGAGGCCTCGTAGCCAGGGAGAACCATAGAATCGGAAGGTTATATTAGAACATCGGTGGAAATGTCAAGAGGGCACCTAAAATAGCTTTAGAAGCCAGATTAGGAAAGTGTTTCCCGTGTTCGAGCAAATGCAATGCGACATAAAAGGACTGGGGTCTGATATGCGCATACATTACTAAAGAAGATAAGAATCCCCATATATGGGGGAACACGTCAAAGGACCATGTTATGGAGTAGCAAAGGCTTATGAGTGAAAGAAAAAGAAAGGAAGTGCTCCTATGAGTGCAACCGACATTATAGAGCAGTTTGAGGGACAAAATTCGGGGCCAGAAGTGTTCAGGGACGAACAGCTGAAGCATATTATTCTACAAAGGTACCCGAGCATGAAAGGCTCATTTGAGGACATACAAGTCCTCAAACTAATGGAAGCAAGAACCCTATTAGAAAGAAAAGTATATGGAAGAAAAAGAATGTTCCAGTTGTTATGATACCGAATGAACTACCAGAGCGTTGCTACGAATGGGTCTTTCCACGAGAGATTCATGGTCTTACACTTCCGCGAAAGGGTAAATGATCTCCAAGAAGAGAGGGTGGTAGCCACTTTATGGGGCTGCATACAACTAAGAATGGAGATAATGAACCTAGAGAAAGGAAGTAATCCCAGAGTGAAGATGAAATTCACTGATGATGTCCTTAGGATAAAATATAAAAAAGGAAGTGAGGACAGAACAAATCATCATGCAGAAACCTGGATCCCAGAAGAACTGATGCTTGTGCAGGAAGGCGTGGGAAGGCTCATCATCAAAAATAAGTAAGAAAAGGCTGAAAGAGGACTGGGGAGCCTCTCGAAATCTCTGATCTCACAGATGGTTAGGCTGAAATTCCTTCGCTTGTGAAGAAGCTTAGCTAGTTCTCCTTCCTCGGACATTATGTTTGCCTGCCCATGCTTCAAGATAGAAGTTTTCACCAGAAATCTCTGTAAAAAAAAAAAAGAACGTTGTAACAAGATCGCATAGGTCCAACATAATCCTCCTAACAGGAAGCCAAAGATGGGCGAGGATCAATTAGTTAGCTAACGAAGTTGATGTTGAAGTAGAAAGAAGGCTTATAAATAGGAACGGAGTCAGGGAATTCTAACTCTTAATTTGCTCCTGCGACTTCCTTTTCATTTGGTAGGGCATGCCAACGAGATCTCATGAGAGCTTTGAATCAGTAAGCTCATAATCTAGGGATTAATTAGCGCCAACTTCAGGGGAGGGAATTCACCCCAAAGTGGAATTTTTTCGCTCTGCTCCTCTTGATTTTGTTGTTCTAGACAAAAAGATGAGAGCTTTTCAAGGTATCCAGTTAGACCCCATGGTAAAAGAGATCTATCCATTTTAGCCAACCTTTCCATTACTGATGTAGTTGCTCTAGCTATCTAACCCGCCACTTTATTATATGATCTTTTATTGACTTCAAATGTCAATTTTTTTTTCTTTTTCTCATGCCGAATTCATACATTCTATTACTTATAGAAATAGTCATGCCAATCTTCTCGGTAAAGAAGAACTCTTTCGCGCGATCTTAGGAGAGCCTAGTTCCACAAGAGCCATATCACGAGCCTTTACTTGATGAAAAGTGCCCTGTAAGATGCGCTATATCGACAAGGCGAGGAGAAACAAGCCTAATGGGAATAGCTCCAAACCAAAGCAGCCCTACATCTCGCACATAGAAATGGTTGACAGGAATACCTATTCATGATATCGAATAGGAATCATCATTATCAGGGGATACAGATATGCCATGCTAGGATGAGCTAGGGTTTCAACAGCATAAGCCACCTCCCAAGCAGCTTCCCTCCAGTTCCTTTGACTGTTGCTACGGTCATCAACCGCAGCATTGAATTAAGACTTTCCACCTTGCTTTGGACTTGAATGGATCTACTTCTCCTCTGCCAGATCGATCTTCATAAAGAGGTCAACCCAAGCTAGTGCTCTACCTCCTCTCCTTTTGTTATGGTAGATTTTGAATCCCTATTGGATTTCTTACTCCAGAAAAAAGAGAGAAATCAAAAATAATACAGACACGTGAAAAGGCTTACCCGCAGGCTGACTCTTCCAATCCAACTCTATAGAAGGACAAAAAAAGTTGGGACTATGACTTGCTTAGTGCAGGGGCTGCTTGTCGTGATTTGTTGGACACTCTCTTCGTCTAAGGTCTTAGCTTGGTCACTTGATTAAGCTTTCCCAACAAGTCTATTGAATGGGGTACGAAAGGTTGCTATTAAAAGCATCGTTAAGAGTTCTGTCTTCTAGGGAGTAGTCAAGATAAGATGACTCTGATCTTTACTTCTATGGAGCCGGATGTGAGCTTATAACCTACTGATCATACTCAAAAAGAGTCAATGGGAGTAGACACATCAATAGCAGCAGACGCGGAGGAAGAAATTTTTGCTCTTCGGGCTAAGATGTTGATTTTGCCGTGGAAAGAGTAATGCGAGGAAAGCCTTGACCTTCCCTTGTTCTACCCTTCGAACTCGGAGACTGAAGAAGATCACTCTATGAAGCGACGAGGCAAAATCTCTATATGTTCATAGATACCCGAGAGATTGAGTCCTTGGGGGAGAGAGAAAGGAGGCATTACTCCCAGAAAACGTGCAACCAACCTTTCCGTTTCGCTTCTTCCTTGAGAAGAGAAGGCAAGGGCTCTGTTTCCGCATTCGTTCCATATCAGTATTCATTGTTAAGATCTCCCGGTAGAATCGAATGGTAACTGAATCATTCCAATGGTTCCAAACAAGTCCTGCATGGGCTCATTGTGGAATGAGTTTGCATTACTCGATACAATCGTTAAACTTCTAACATCTAGAATAACTCGCTGGAGCACCCCTCCATTCACCTTTCGTTCCCATATGCATCGGCTTTTTCTAAATCGACATATTTAGGTTCTCCCAACCCAACAGGTTCCCTTTCTTTCGAAATGGCATTGCCAAAAGTCGAATCAAAGGCTTGACATGAGAGCTTCTCTTAGCCCTATTGTCTTTCTCCGTCAAAAAGTTTTCCAAATCAAATGATTCAAGACCTGAACTGAAAGAGACTCTACAAACAAAGCTTTCCGACTCGTCCTTGAGAAGCTTGTATCGTTTGGATTCTTGGGACCTAACAAGCCAGGACAGCCTATACCGAAGGAAAGAAAGTCATACCCTGCCGATTTCTAGGGCTTGCATTGTTCGGATGTTATTGCCTTTGCCCCCACGCCAGCTTGCTCTTTCATCCCTCCCACCTTTGCCTATACCTAGGCTTCCCATTTGGTTCGGATGTAGTTTCAAAGATCTACATGAGAATCTTCGTCAGATCGATCATGCAGTTACGGCCAATCAAGCAGAGATCGATTGACCTATCAGAGAGCTGACATTAGCAGGCTGACACCCACAACGCACCAACAAAGCTGGACGACATACGATCAAAAGTTCGAGATGATGTTATCCAAGTCAACCTAGAGGCAAAGCAGTTCCTTGAGTTTGTCCATCGAGTCAGTAGCACGCTTGCAAAGGGTAGAAAGCTGACAGATACCATCGAATATGATGTGAACAAATTCATAGAATCCTCTCTTAGAGTTCGAGAATCCAAGCGTTGGCAACTCATCTAGCAAACCAAGGGGCAAAGAAAGGGTCAAAAGTATGTTCCGTGCCTATAGTCATTCCTCTCTCTAGTAGCAATTCGGTCTCCAGTGCACTTGACCACTCTGATCGATCCGATAAACCAAAGCATCCTGGCCAATCGACTAACCATTGAGAATGGAACAAATAGGGGAGATTCAATTCTTCTGTCTTGTCTTTCAACCTTTGCTCTTGCCTCGGCTTCGCCCTCCACCTTATTAAGCTTTGGACTTCCACCTTCACTAATCCGTGGGACGGGACCGACATTCTCTTTTGTTTATAATTGGACTTGCCCGAAACAAAGGAACCTTGGCGTGAAGACCCTATTGATTAGGGAGATCCAAATAAGAGCTTGTTGCATATGCGTTGGAAACCACCCCATGCGGTGTGATAAAATCCCACTTGACTTCGAAATGCCAACCTCCCTTTGCTTAGCCATTTACGACCTTTTCCGCCTTCTCACTGCAATTCAGCGGATAAGACTACGTCACCTAAATCAACAAAAAAGAGGAAGGCATTTCTCATTGTTTGCTAGCCTGGTCTTCACACCTGATTTTATCTGAGATGACGAGAATTCATTAGTAAAGGCATTGCTTAAGCCAACTCGGGACGGGAGGTTTTCTACTACTATTACAGCTCGTACAACCTTTTGAAATTGAGACTAGTGTAATAAGTTACTAGCAACCGCAGAAGACTTGCTAGAATAGCTACCACCTTTTCTCTTGACTTTCCTTAGCAAAATAAATCCCACGTATGAAGCTCTCGTATTACGTGCGAATCAATTAAACAAGCGTTTTTCAAAAGCATCAGTAGACGCAGAAAGAGATCCTATTCCCTAAGGCCTTTGTTATCGTATTAAACTTCCATATTTCCCATAGGAAGCCCATCTTCAAAGCTACTTTTTCAACAAGCTCTAGCTCTAGGGCTTTGTAAAAACTATCTTCTTTATCATACGATACGAGGCATCCAAATCTGCATTCCATCCCCCTCTAAACCCAATGAGACATTCGTCTCAGTCCAACCAAACTGTCGAACCCATCCAGAAGTTGAGGATGCAACTTACAATTTAATCGGTTAAGAAAAAAGGTTTAGCCATAAAGATTCCGGTTAAAGAGAGTACTAACATGGGGGATGACGACATATAATTACCTTAAAAGGGGTGCCCTCCCTGAGACTTCCTCAGTCATAGTTTTCTGCTTGATAGACTAACTAATTACTAAAAAGAATTGCCAGATCAACCATCAATCGTTCCTTATGATTCTAGGGGTTTAGAATAGGAAGAGGGCTAAGCTCAACTCAAAGATGCTAAATAAGGGCATTCATTAGAATTTCAATGCTCATTGAGCGAGTAGTTAGTTCAGGTCTTTTTGTATGAGAGATTTCGTTCCAACAGTTTTTCCGTGAAGGCCCTCTTTTATTTTCAGGATGGAACCTTTGTTCAGGATCAGAGGACGGGATAGGGTCCCGTTGAACTATATCTACCTGGTAAACCCCGCCATAGCGGTCGTTTTCTACCTCTCGAGCACATGGATGCCAAGCTCCTTTTCATTAAGATTTTAGGACTCCTAGTTCTAACTTCAATCTTGGAGAAAGGTGAGTGGGATAGGATCGGGCTATTGGATCGAGCAAGGTTAGGAAGGGAGGCAAGGCGAAGGCATGCACTGGGTACCGCCGAAACGAATAGCTAACATAGTTATCCCTGTGATTTTGCCCGAAGAGTTTAGGGCAGAGTCTGAATATGCTCCTCGAACAGTTCACGTCAAACGTTGTACATCACAAAAGGTAGAAAACAAAGAACCAAATCCTGAGACTATGGTGCCCACTCTCCAGAAAAAAGAAGAGGTGGCTCATGCCTGAAAGAAGCAATAAAAGAAAAGTCTGATTCCTGATCCAAAACTGGTTTTTTTGAATGAAGTTAGAAAGAAGTTCTATTGCTCCGGAAGGAAGGCGGTTGGTGGGCTTAGATAAGAAATATAGGAATTTCTTCTCTATATCAATCCTTCGATAAAGCAAGAGACGACTATAAAAAACTGAATTTTCCATTTACCAGAAGAAAGGTCGTCAAACTGAGCGTCTAAATAAAAGGACTCAGTCCCGTAACGGCCTAATGTCTGCCGCCTCTAGCCGATGCGCACTATAATGACTTCAAATGCTTTCCTTTCCTTGTAGGAATAGCTTTTTAAACTATTTTAAATAATATGAGACCACCAAAGCCTCCCAAAAGATTTTAACAGAAGAAGATTCCAACAAACAAACCATTGTATAAGCTGGTTATCGTCTACGTCACCGAAAACTTGCTTTCTTCAAGGAGAGTGAAGTGAAGTCCCTCCTCGAAAGGAAAGAGGGACGAGCGGCACGACTTCGGTATCGGTAAGCATTCCCCAGCTGAACTCAGTTTGGGATTTCCAGTCTCGTTCCCTTTAATTGCACCAAATAAGGAAAACGAGATATCAAGCGAGAAGGCAATAGCAGGTAGTCAGAAGCAGGAAGCATAGGAAAGAGCAGTAAGAGCAAGAGCAATTCACAAAGCAGTTGGTTGAAGCATGGCAAGGGGAGAATACTTTGAATGAATGTTGAATGGGAACTCGGATAGGAACTGCTACTGGGGGATCTTTGCCTAGAACCGAAGCTGACCTTTTGCTAGCCGACCATGTGCCAGAAGTATATACTGGCATTTCAATAGGTCAAGCAAGTCCCCTGGCAAGCCTGTAGGCTATTGGCTTCTTCCTATATCCCTGTTCGGGAAAGCTATTGATTCCATTACCGAACCAAAAAAGATTATTCCCTTAGTTCTACCTACCACCCTTTCACACTGTTTAAGGGGCAACATCTATTGAGAGTGGATTTCAGGTATTTAGATATTTCAAGCATAAGCAGTAGTTGAACCAGCATAATGCAAAAGCTAGCAAAATGGCAGGCCCAGAGTCAGATTTGGCCAAACAAACAGAACGGCAAGCTTCATAACCATTCGGAAAATCCCATCAGTTTGAAACAAATCCTAAACTTCGGAGTGGCAAGTAGCAGAAAGAGAAAGTACAACTTAGGCCTCAGTCTTGAGAAGGGTCATCTATCCCGGCTGTCCCATGTTTGTTGTTTCTGCAGGTAGAGCCCAACCCCGCTAACGCCGTGTTTTAGGGTTACAACGAGCTGGCCTCTGAGAGACTAAGTTGAGAATATGGCTCGCTATCTTTCCAGCCATAGGCATATCTGCTTACTTATTTAGGATCATGGGCTCTTTACTAATATAATATCATATGGGACACTTCCTTGAAGAAAGTCGTACTCCCATCAGCTTTCAAGTAGATAAAGAAGTAAGGCTAGTGACATCAGCTATCGGCTATTAGCCTTTGTGAAAGCTCCTTCTCAAGATGTTTGATCCTTTTCCAAGCCATCCTTTTCGTCAATGATTATGGGTCGCTCCTGTCCTTTAGTTCGATACGGTATACATCATCTTTACTTTCTAGTAGAGTCCACTTTGGTTATCGCTACACCCTCTTTAGACAAACAATTTGATTCAAGCCACTCCACCACTGGTACAATAGCACCCTGCCTTAATAATCGCATGTGCATAGGCACCCGAGCTTGACAAGTTCAAGCAAAACCGTAGAGAGAGCAGGCTACACCTAGCTTGGCCTATCCAATATCTGATTCAATAAGAGCTTTTTTTGTTGATTTTCCTCTCTCTATACAAAATCAGTCCCAGTGTTGGGCAGAGCCCATTGTCAAAGGATCGTTTCGCTAGAATGCTTTCTTGAATATAGCTACTCCCATTAAAAGGCATTTTTCACTCTATACGGTATGGCTACAAACCGAATGAAGAAGTCAGAAGCAGTTCATTGCCTGTGGGAGCTTGTTGATAGTGAGGAAGCCATAATCTATCTATCGGATTGCCTATTTATCCATCTGTCTGGTGAAGAGAGAATGGAAGAGACCCTCAATAGGGCAAGCACAAAATACCCCGTTCGAGTCCTCGGACGAAGGCGAGACCGACCTTATTATGATTAGCGAAGTCCTTTCCAACTCCGTCGAATGGTTTCACTCCTCTTTTCCCCTTCTGCCAGTTCCTTGTCAGTCAGTCGACTCCCCTCCCTCAAAAGATTGTCGAACTTCACGGTTATTCATCCATATATGGGTAATCTCCGGCGGTCAGAGAAGAAAGGATGTCCATGAAAGCAGGAGGTCTTAAACATTAGTCTGTCTTCAAATGTGGGAAGGCTAGACATTCAGTACGATGAGGGCAGGTTCCTACACATTAATTTTAATTGATTGATTGGGAAAGTTGGTTCCGTAGCATTAGAAGCTGAAGTATCCGGTAAGGAGGAATGAGGATGTGGAAAAGAAGAGACAGTCTTAGACCTTATCTTAGCTGTTTAAATAAAGCAGGGGCTAGGTCTTTGTCCCCGGATTCACTGATTCAAGGGTTTTAGATGGGATGGACAGAAGAGTTTGAACGGGCGAGTGACTTTAGGGTTCCACAGGTTCCAAAGGCTAAAAGCCGGAGTAGTTGATCAGTAGCTCTAAATATAGATAAAAGAATCCCGAATGAACAAGCATCCACAAATGTCGATTCATTCAAGCAAGAGAGTGCAACAATCCTTTCCTTTGAAACTGGTCCCGTAAATGAGTGAAAAATACCTTGTACAGTTTCCCCTTTCCCTTTCAGCCAGTCCAAGAGTTCAGTTCACTCGAAAGCGGGTAGCCATTAAGGAAAGCGGCTGTTGGATATTTGGTTTTAACCGGTTGCCCCCACCCCTTATAGTAAGTACTGGTGAGAGGGAAAGAGCGCTCCTGCCCTTTACCCAAACAATACAAGAATGGAAATCCACATATTGGTGAGCTGCTGCCCCATACCGACCTGATCGTCCCAATCCGATTGTCCTCACTAAGAAGAGATCCACAATCTCTTATCTAATGAATATGAAATTACTATATAATATTCCTTTGCCTAGATGCCCATTTCTAGAACTTCCAGCGCTAAGCTGGTTGGTGTGGTAAGGCAAGCAACTCCTCTTTCCGAAGAAGAGTGCCTGCCCGAGCTATCTTAAAGTAAAGCTCTCTACGTTAGCAATAGGTAAAAATCTCCCTGAGTCGGAGACTCAGGCCGCTACTCCTTCAGAAACCGGGAATCCGCAAGGAAGGATAATACACCAAATAAAGACCTAAAGTTGTTCGTCGGATGAAACCGAGAACCGAAAGATGTCTATCAAAGAGCGAGAGGTTTTGACTAGACGGCTGCTAACCAGCTGTGAAGGTTGCATAGCCTTTAGAGTGCCCCTGAACGGAAGGAAGGAGATATATTTAGAAATCTTTCCTAGCTACCGGGGAAGGGTAGAGGAGAACATAAGTAAACATCAAACTATAGAACCTCACCTCAAACAAAGGCCCTCGAAAGAGCCTGAAGTAGAGTAGAGAAGCCTACAAATAAATAAAAGAACACCTGTCAAAAGATTCACCTAGGTAAACCTTTGGAATAAAGATCGTCGAGACGCCGACAACTCCCAGGGTTCACTAAAACAGGGGATACTCCGCGAAAGACTATTGACTGAACTGTCGAGCTAATCCGACACCAAGTGGGCTGCACCTCTGAGGACTCAATAAGAAACAGAAAGGTGTTCCTTCAAGCCCTAAAGTCATCCGCTTTGGCTTCCCTAAATTTTCGTGGGATCCGGATCGGGATACCCCGTCACGACGAAGATTGGCCCCTTTGTTTCGGGGTACCACCGTTGTCACAGAGCATGGGATGGACACGCGGCGATTACCCCGAAAACCTTTTCATGCTTGGAGGCATCTGGAGGCTCACGCAGCACAACCGGTGAGCAGAGCCAAGCCACACATTGTAAATCATGTACATCAGTTCACTTTATCCAGAAAATTCAGAATACAATGCGATTTTTTTTTTTTTTTGAGATTAATATCAATATGAAGGACTTCTAGTAGAAACGAATTTTATTAATCAGAGAACAAGACAGTGCAAGGCTACAAGCAGGGATGGACAAAGATGTCTAAGTTTACAAAGGTCAAAATTAAATACAAGCTTCAAATGACCATGCAACAACAAGCAAATTAGATAAATCAATCTCATCAAAAGCATCCGTCCAATCACTCATCATAGAAGCCAAGAAGAGCAGTCACTAATTTGCATGAGCCAAAACGATTATCAAATGGGGCATTGGATTCATAATGTCCACAGAAAGCTCACATCTAACTCAGCTTCAACAACTTCATTAGAAGCATACTATTTCAAAGCCTTCTTCACATCGCCTATGGCAAGTTAAGACTGTATAGCCTGTTAGCGCTTAGACAAATGTCACCCTAGACTTTAGAACGGACTTTCAGTATTCAAGTAAGTGGACTTATAAACATATGCTTCGATGAGCCGAGGGTCTATTGGGAACCGCCTCTCTATCTCCACGAGGTAAGGTAAGGTCCGCATACACACTACCCTCCTCAGACCCCAGTATGTGGGATTACATTGGGTTTTTTGTTGTTGTTGTTGTTGGACTTATAAACTTAGAATCAAGCAAGCACCCCTGCTTTTTGCCATGAACAGCACCAGTAAAATATAAGCCACATTACCTATTAAGCTGATAATTATAAGCCCTTACACTTGCTAAGTTTGGTAATATGAATTCCCAAATACTCGGAACGATATCAGAAATAAAGTAAACAATTCAAAGGTATGCCGGGTGGACGTTAGTCTGTCTGGATAATGAGCTCATTGCACACTAGTTTAGCGCAACACTTACCCCAGGTGTAGATTGGTGATCCTCTTCTTTATGTCCTTCACATCTCCAGTCATATTGGCCTTCCGAAACTTTGTGGTTGGAACCTTTGAAAATTTTGCTCAGCCAGCCCATTAAGTGAAATGCTAGTGGCTCATTGTCAGCAATGCTTTTACCTGCAGGAACACATGAATATAGTGCCAACGTATATATAGATATAACAAAATAAATTTTTAACACTAAAATACCCAGCTCAACATTTGAGCTGCCATTCATGACACACAATAAGGAACTTATTCATCTCTCCACTTAGCCGGAATTCATGGCGTGCCAATGTGAATGCAAATTTGGGATAATGCCTATGCTTTCAATTTTCTCAAATAAACCAACACCTTTGGTTTTTCGATCACATTGGTGATCAGACCACAAACATCTAACTCAATTAAAATGAATCAAAACATGGAGATGACATCAATATAGCATTCATTCCTTTCATTTTTTTTTTGATGAATTAACTTTGAATATGTAAGTAAACTAAAAACCAACAGATCATTTAAGAAAGAGACAAAAATCACCGACCACCCATACCAAAAAAGGAGCTTAAAACTCAAGAATTGAAAAGGGATTTTCTAAAATTTGCAGGAAACACAAGAAAAATATCTTATTCATAAGAATAAAGTATTTATAAGCAAGCAGCTATGAACCCAACAAAAAAAGTTAGATTCTTCCAGCTCAATATGTCCATTTTAACAATAAAAACATAACATTCAGATTAAACAAATAAAAAGAGATAAATAACTCACCTTGAACCAAAAAAAGCCCAATAATCTGCAACAATTAGCAAAAAGAAAAAGAACCCAGATCAAAAAAAGTACTAATTAGCTAAAGATTATTCCTTTTATTGCCCCTTTTGATTTCTTTTTTCAATCCAAAAAGAATCTTTTTTTACTTTTTCCTCAGAAGTCAGAATCCCCCATTCAAGCATTTATCCGTGTATATTGAAGCAATTGTTATTAATGATTTTAAAAATTGATGATTTTTTCAAACTCTATTTACCCACGGAATCAAGCTTGAAAAGAAGAAAAAGAAAAAATTATGTACAGAGCAAATGTACGCTATTGGAGAGACGTTTAAAAATACTCTCTCTTAAAACTTATAATATGCCTAAAACATGGACTTTGGTCAAAATGATACTATATTATGTTTTAAGTTTAAATTACATTTGCAATTTATAAAAGTATTTTAATGACGTTTTTTGAATTTAAAACAATTCAATTTTAATATTTTTATTTTTATTCTTAAAAATAAAGATTTACAATTATACATATATTTATAATTTAGTTTATGTCATAAATTTCAAAAAAGAATTACTATATTTTTTACATATAATATTGTCACACAAATAAGGATAAAATTGGATTCAATTGAATTCATAACCTTCAATGTAAAGTAAATATTTCTACATAAAATTTATTAAAATTATAAAAGTAATATATATGATCTCATAACTTTAAATTATAATGGGTTTAATGTTAAAAATCTCAAAATCTGAACTTATAAGTTTAAATTTTGGATTCGCCCTTAGTTGGTGGAGTACTTATTATGTTTATCATTTTTGAAATATTATGATAAGTTCTATTCGCAAATTCAAGTTGAAAACGAGGAGTCAAAGAAAGAGGTTTAGGTTTATTTTTCTTTGTGAGAGATAAACCCCAAAGACTTATTAAAATAATTTGACTTAATCCTCTTTCAGGTTTTTTGTGCGTGTGGACTGCCAAATGGAGAAATCGAAAAAGTTAATACGTTGGATGGGCCCTTTCATTATTTTAGTAAAAAATAATTCCCCAAAACTTTCATGCTTTTTATCACTAGCACGCAAATTTCAAACTTTTATATTTTTATATTTTGGAAAGGTGACACGTCAATTTTTCTTTTTTGAAGTTTGAATCTCTATGCGAGTATAATAAGAAATTTTCACCTTTTTTTTTTCAGAAGAAACTTTCATTAGATCGTGGATTCATTTTAAGAAAGAGGTCAAAATTTTAAATCATGTGCCAAGAATTAACAATGCTATGAAAATGCTAGGTTATTAAGATCCTTGAAGGAATAGAAAAAATCTGACTTTAAGAGAATGTTGTACATATTCTGTATTGAATGAATTCATTTCTGTACAGTATACTATTTATCTACAGAAAAGGAATCTAAAAAATAATCACATATACACTTGTCTTTATTCTATTAGATACTCTATAATTCACATGTTATTTACAACAATAATAAAGAATATGGAAAATAGATAAGGCTCTATCTTCAGCTGGGCCAACGGTAATGATCCAACTTGGAATATTGTGAAAAGCCCAATACCCAGTAGGCCCATTCAGACAATATCAAAAGTATCGAAGCTTCAGTGGACCACTTTACTCTTCATCTCTATTTTACTCTTCTTCGTCATCTTCTTTGTTTCTTCCTCTTTTTCCTTGATAGCTCCATGAATCATAAGATTAGGATATGGTTTCTTCATCTTAACATCCCCTCAAGTTAGAGGGTAACCATGTCACCCCTAACTTGCTCAATATCTTCGAATGAGAAACCCCTGAAAGTGGCTTAGTGAAAAGATCTGCCAACTGATCTTTAGAAGGAAGAAAGGACAAACTGATTAGCCTAGAGAGAAATGTCTGACGGACAAAATGACAATCGATCTCCACATACTTTGTCCGTTCATGAAAGACGGGATTACGAGCGATATGAATAGCTGCTTTGCTGTTAGAATGAAGTGGAATGAGAAGGGCAACTGGTGCAGAAAGATCTTCAAGGATTCGAACAAGCCAAGTAAGTTCTGTTGTAACTCGTCTCATAGATCTGTATTTCGCCTCTGCTGATAACAAATATATTGAAACTTGCTTATTTGATTTCCAGAAAATGGGTGCTCCTCCAAGTATGATGAAATAGTCACTTACAGGTCTTCTGGAGTCCTTACAAGAAGCCCAATCTGCATCGCAAAATGCAAGCAGGGAAAATGATGGTGTTGCTGAAAGAAGAATACCCTGACCTGAATCTACACTTAGATACTTCAAGACTCTCAATGCAGCATTAAAATAAGAAATACAAGGCCTCTGCATGTACTGACTAAGAGAAAGGATTGCAAATGAGAGATCTGGACGAGTATTGGTCAAGCAATTCAACTTTTCAACTAAATGACGAAAAACTGTGGGATTTTCCAAAGGTCGTCCATCATCAGAGGCAAACTTGGAAGAGGGATCCAGGGGAGACCTAACTGATTTCAAATGAGAGACATCAAATTCTTGTAGCATGTTTAAGGTAAATTTCCTTTTATTCACAATGAAACCTTCATTTTCTCGCAAAATCTCCATCCTTAGAAAATAATATATGTTCCCTATATTTTGGACCTTGAATTCAGTATTAAGAAAACCTTTGATATGCTGAATTTCTTCTAAATTATTCATAGTAAGTAGAATATCATCTAAATACACAGCTAGAATGGAAATTAACTCTCTTGTTCGTTTAAAGAATAAAGAATAATCATTTAATGATGATAAATATCCTTTGAAACTTAAAGCTCCAGGAAGTCTGACATACCATTGGCTTGAAGCTTGCTTTAAACCATATAATGACTTTCTGAGAAGACATACATGTTTAGGACTAGGAGGTGTAACACCTGATGGAAATTTCATGCATACCTCTTCCTGAAGATCTCCATGCAAAAATGCAGTGATGACATCCAATTGAGAGACATTCCAATCTCCCTTGGCTGCTATAGTGAGCAAACATCTTATAGTTGTCATTTTCACAGTTGGTGAAAAAGTCTCACTATAGTCTATCCCTTCTCTTTGAATATCTCCCTGACCACTAGCCTTGCTTTCAATCTTTTAATCCAAATCTGAAAGGTGCTTTACCTTATATACCACTTTCAAGGTAGAACTTTTTTACCTTTAGGCAATGCAACCACATCCCATGTGTTATTGTCTTCTAGAGCCTTAATTTCTGACTTCATTACCTCCACCCAACCTGGATACTGACAAGCTTGAGAAAAAGGGGTAGGTTCAGTGAGTGTAGAAAGAGACTACATGATGTTTATTATTAGGTGAGAGAGAAGAAAAACAGTATTATCTAGGTTTACTTGGTTGATTGAAACAAACAGCTTCCACATCTCTGAACCTGATGTTGCTGCTCATATATTCTTTTAAGTAATCTGGTTGTTTGGAGACTCTTCCTGATCTTCTCATTGGCGTGTGCTGCTGAGGTGCTTGGGTGGGTGAGGTGGAGTGTGATATGTCTAGGATAGGTCGAAAAGAGGCTGGACTAGGAGACTGTTGTGAGGAAGGCTTTGGAGTATAAACATGTGGAGATGAAGGTGAGGAAAAGTTATCAGAATACTCAGGATCCAAAGAAATGGTGAATTTTGACTTTTGGGTGGTTGTGGATATGTAGGTTATGCGGTGATATTTGGATTTGGGAAGATAGGTTGCCATGTAGATTTGTTTTCAATAAAAGGGTAATATGATTCATGAAATTTCACATCCCTTGACACAAATACCTTTCCTGTTTTCAACTCCAATAACTTATACCCTTTTTGATGAAGTGGATAACCAAGTAAGACACAAGTTGTTGCCCTATCATCAAATTCTCCTCTTTCTTGTGCCAGTGTTGATGCATAACAAAGACAACCAAAATTCCTTAAGTAATCATACTTAGGCCTTTTCTGAAATAAAACCTCATATGATGTCTTTCCATTGAGTACACTAGAAGACATCCTATGAATAAGGTGTGTAGCAGTTAGAATAGACTCCCCACAATATTTCATAGGCAGTTTGGACTGAAACATCAATTCCTTTGTAGTTTCTAAGATGTGTCTATGTTTTCTCTCAACAATCCCATTTTGTTGAGGAGTTGCTACACAAGACAATTGGTGTAAAATTCCTTGAGAAGAAAGATAAGCTGCCTCTTGTGTTCCTTTTCCCAATTCTAGAGCATTATTGGATCTTATTATTTTCACCTTTACATTGAACAGCCTCTCAACCATAGACAGGAGAACTTTCAGCATAGGAAACACATTACTCTTTGTATTCAACAAGAATGTCCATATTCATCTACTATAGTCATATACTATAGTTAGAAAATATATGAAACCATTGTAAGTATTTTACCTATAAGGTCCCCATGCGTCAATATGAAGGAGTTCAAATATTTGTTTGGACTTTCTTGTACTAACAGGAAAAAGACTTCTAGTTTGTTTAGCTCTAGGACAAACATCAGAGATAAAATCAGAATCTGATTTACAATGAAGAAATTCTAAATGTTTAATTACTGAAAATGGAAGGTGTCCCAACCTTACATTCCAAAGCTTGAAATCATTAACAATATTAGCTTGAATTGAACTAGAAAAGGAGAATGACTCTGAGATGGAATTACTTCCTTTTGAAATTGAAAGACATCATTATTAAAAATACCCTTAGACTTGACACTATTTGATTCCAATAGATAGAGTCCTTCTCTAACTTCACCAAAAGCTTGAGGACTCTTCATTGAAAGACCCTGCAACACACACTCAACATGAAAAGTACATCATATTTGAATTGAAGACAAAATCTACGAACTGATAATAGATTGTATTTGAACTCTGGAACATGCAAAACATTATTTAGAGTATGATCAGGATGAATAGAGATACTTCCTATATGAGTAACAATTACCTTGAAGGAATTAGGCAAACTGATGTTTAAAGGAACATGAAGAGGGGTTAAAAACAAGAAAGAGTTTGGGTCAAAACACATGTGCAGTGAGGCACCTGAATCAATGATCCAAGTGTCGATTTAGAGTAGTAAATACTGAACTTGAATACTTTAGAATTGTATTACTATCTCTATGTTTAACCCTTTAATTGGGACTATCAATCTTTTGAATGCACCCCAAAATTCATTATTAGCCTAATATTTCTAGACTTAGTCCCTCTTTCTCAAGAAGAGTCTAAGTCATAAAGGCATTAATCAATGTTTGCAATCACCAATTCTACAATTAAAACATGAATCAAGATAAATACCACTAACACATAAATAAATAAGCCCTAAAATTGAAGACCTATTAAATATCCACACTAGGGTTAGGTCACAACCCTAGCTAATGGGTTTAGCTTAATCAAGGTAAATGTTAAAGATGACGATGAAATATAATCCATAAAAGTTAATAACAAGAATAAAATCTAAGATTAATAGCTAAAGCTGCTCTAAAATTACTCTAAATAGTAAAGTACAGTTGTTCACGAGCTTCCTAATACAAAAGATGTCCTAAAAATATGAAAAGATCTATTTATATACAGCCAAAATCACTAGAAAAGATACCCATGCGGAGGTTCCGCTGTCAGCGGAATACTGAGCGCCTCGGTGCATGAACTTCTGCGAGCCCGTAAAAACAAATGCGAACCGCATTTCTTCAATTTTGGGCTGGGATTGGGCTGAGTTTTGCGGATAGCATAAAATCTACCACGGCCGCATAAAATGTTCGCGGACCATATTCCTCATTTGAGCTCAAGTTGCAAGGCCTCTGAATCTCTATTTCGCCCTCAACGAAATTTGCACTACGGCCGCGTCAGGTATTCCGCTAGCATGTTATTTCACCGCGGTTAGTGGTATTTGTTGTACCCCCAAAATTTCTTCTCTGAATCTCAGTTCCGTTGTCATCGTAATTGTGGCCGCCTTAGTGGTGAACCTTCCGTGGCTGCACTATTTCATCGTCATCAGCGATTTTATCTCAGCTTTGAACTTGTGTAGATTTAACTCCTTTATGAGTTTGTTATGATTTTCTTGCTTTATTTTGACTAGACCCTGCAAAACAAGCACAATAAGTTGGTTTTCAGGAACACTTTTATACATTTTTTATCCAAAACCTAAGGCAAAAAGACAATAAGATAGGCTAGAATTCGTAGTTATCAACTCACCCAAACTTAAGATTTTGCTTGTCCTCAAGCAAACGAAGTAATTTTTACCTCCACAAGATATAATAAAGAAGAATTTTAGTTGTTCTAAGGTGACTTCAGCTGTCACGACCCAAATATCCACTAAGGGTCGTGATGACGCCGGACACTGCTGTCAGGCAAGCCAACCAGATTACTTAATCAAATCTCGTTTTAACACTTTTGGAAATACATGATTTTTCTTCCATATTTAGAAATTCTAAAGAATGCCATTTTCAAATCAAATTTCTTTTAAAGTTAAACAATTAATACAATGTTTCAACCATCCTAGAACCCGGAGTCACAAGTACATGAGCATCTACTGATAAGAGGAATATGAATACATCATCCGTCCGGAATACAATGGACGGAAAATAAACACAGTACTGGAAAGGGACTACCCTAGCTGAGGCCATCTCGAATGATGCAACTCTCTAGTCCCCAGAATCATCCGTGCTGCTACGTCCAGTAGACTACTAAAATCACATATACACGTGCAACAAAATGCACTGCAAGTGTAGTATGAGTACAAAAACAACGTGTGCCCAATGAGTGTCCCGCCTAATCCCGAAGGAGTAGAGACGAGATGGTCAATCCTGACACTCACTATCAGTCCCATGACTATTTATTTATCCTTAAAAATATATCCCAGTAGTGAATTTGTTTATAAACATGATTCTAATCTAGATATGGGATAACAGTTAGTCATACAATTCTTTCATGGACAATTTCCTTAGTTTTCTTGTTATTATTAAATAAATGATCTCGAGCCATAATGTGGCATAAAACAACTCAAATGAGTTCAAGATAACATCACAAATATCTGCAAATCATGCCGAGGCGACGAACCGCTCCAACAGAAATGTAAATTTATGCACTGCCGAGGGTCGAGAGGCCCGTACCATAGATGCATCCATTTTATCGAGGCGATCGGCCCGTTCCAACATAAATATAAGCACACGTAGACAGATAATCAGTCAAACAGCCAGCTTGGAGCAAATATCCTATGACGACGCGACCCGTCGTCTTTTATATTTCAGCCCCATTATCCGCGTATTATGCTTCCCCGTATTGAAATGTGGTTTTGGTGAGTTTGAAGTGCGTTGAGTTGAATTTGGTTAGAAATGAGACCAATAGTCTCTTTAAGGAAGCTTAAGTTGGAAAAGTCAACTGGACGTTGACTTGCGAGTTAGAGGGCTCGGAATGGATTTATGATGATTCGACTAGTTCTGGATGGTGATTTATGACTTGGGAGAAAAAGTGGAATTTAATTTGGAGGCCCGGTGAAGAATTAGGCTTGAATTGGCTAAAGTTGAATTTCGGCGAATTCTGGTTGATAGGTGAGATTTTGACCCCGGGGTCGGAATAGAATTCCAAGAGTTGCAGTAGCTTCGTTAGATGATTTTTGATATATCTGTAAATTTTCAGGTCATTCGGACGTCGTTTGGTTGGGTTTTGGATCGAATGCGAATTTGGAAAGTTATAGTTTATCTTAGAATGAAATTCAGTGATTTTGGTGATTTTTGATGTTAAAGATAGCGTTCTTATGGCCCGAGCAAGTTTGAATCAAGTATTAGAGTGTGTTTCTGCCTTTGTTTGAGGTTCTGAGTGCCTCGGGAAGGTTTCAGATGGTTGATCGAGGTGATGGAAGTTGAATTTTTGCTGCAGAATTGCATCAGCTGTGGCAGCCAACTATTGGCCTTCGCAATCGCAGTAGGGCTTCATGTTCACGTAGGCTTGGGGGTCAGCGGCCTTCGCTTTCGAGGGGGATGGTCGCGTTCGCGTAGGGGTCGGCTGGGGAGGACCTGGCCTTGTGCTTCGCGCCCGCGTGAGGAGGCTCGCATTCGCGTTGAGGAGGGACCTGGAGGCTTCGCGTTCGCATGTGGGCGACGCATCCGCGAAGGTAAAAATCGACAGTGGAAGTTTGTTCATCTCGAACGCGATGGTGGTCGGTATTCGCGAAGAAGAAGGCGTCTTGGCAGTGTATTTTTAATCCAAACTTTTTGTCCGCGAGCTTCATCACTTTCCCCCCATTTTTACAATACCTTGAGAGCTCATTGACGGATTTTGAAGGGGATTTCAACGGGAAGTGATTTGAGGTAAGTCTTATGGACTCAAAACATCATTTAAACACGATTTTAGCCCTTAAATTTATGGAATCAAATCAAAAAGGGGATGAAATATGGTTTGAAATTTCAAATAAAAATTGGGGATTTGGAGGAGCAATTGGACTCCGATTTTGACAAATTTAATATGTACGGACTCGTGGAGAAACGAGGATCTTCTGAAAATGTGAATTTTGTAATTTTTTGAGAAGTGGGATCGAGGCTCGAGTTTTGCCAACTTCGTGTTTTGGGATGTATTTCGAGTTATTTTGATTGGGTTATGTTCCATTAGCCTATTTTGACGTATTCCTATTGGTTTTGATCAGATTTGGCATCTGCGGAGTTAGATTCTCGGGGGAAAGGCATTGCGAGCTTGTTTGCGGCCGGCTTGAGGTGAGTAATGGGTGTCGATGATGACCCGAGGGTTTGAAACCTCGGTATATCACATTGTGACGCTATTATGAGGCTACACATGCACTCCATAGCTAGTGCGGGGTCGTGTATGTTGGAGATTGTGACTTGGTCCAATTCGAGGGATATATTATACTATGCTGGCGATTTCTTCGCATATTATGTTGTTGATATTTGGGCTTGACGCCATGTTTGGGGCCTTGTGCCGACTTGTAGGATCCTTCAGGGATCGTTATCTCAGAATTTTCATGATTTGCATATTATTTGAAATCAGTCCAGGTTTAAATACTATTTTTGCAAACTCAGCCATATTTATACGTTTTGAAAACTCAAATGATTTTTAAATGATATTTCGGGCTGACGAGTTCTATCTCGCTATTTTTGGAATGTATATTATTTTAAATGAAAACGGTGGTAACGAAGGACACTGTGTATTTTAAATGGAAACGGTAGTAACTAAGGACACCGTGTATTTTAAATGGAAACGGTGGTAACTAAGGACACCGCGTATTGTAATAGAAATGGTAGTAACAAAGGACACCGTGTATTGTGATGAAAACAGTGGTAACTATTGGCACTGTATGATATGGCGCTTGGGCAGTAGGAGCCCCTCCAGAGTCTGAACCCCCACAGTGAGTGCGAGTACCCATATGGATCGGGCTACACGTTCCGCAGTGTTCATGCATTGCATTGCATCTCATGCATTTATTTACCGCTGCTCATTCTGTATATCTCTTCGACTGGTACTGTATAGAACTACTAGATAACATTATTTTGTGTTTTCTTATCTTCGGATTTTTATACATGCTTATTACTCGCTGAGTTGGTAGACTCACCCCATACTCCCTGCATCTTGTGTGCAGATTTAGGTGCTCCAGAGGCGTAGAGTTGCTACTGTTGTCTATTCTAGAAGTACCAGAGAATTGAGGTAGTTGCCAGCATCCGCAGAACCTGTTTGCTCTGTCTCTATCAGTCTATTTTCCCTTATTGCTTTGTCAGACACTGTAGTTCTTTTCAGCCAGTGTATTGGTATTTACTAGAGGCTCTGTACTCGTGAATCCTCGATTTTGGGAGGATTATTGTTTAGTTGTGTTTTCAATGTTACAAAATATCCTTGGCTGGGAGTTTGATATTAAATCTTGCTGTATGATCTTGAATTTTCTTCTTCTTGGGCTGGAACGCCATTTGTGGTTTGAGTGGTCGGGCTTGCCCAGCCTTGCGGCTGGGCGCCATCATGACCAGGATTGGGGTCGTGACATATCCAAGTAAGGTCCATTCCCTTTTAATAATTTGAGAAAAGCATAGCTTTAGTCTTTTTAGAAATTCGCTTATTAATTTAATATGATTAAAGCATTTCACGCGATCAATGATTTACAAACGATCCAAGTATAATATGCTTTTGGGTCCTAAACTACCCGGACAATAGCATAATAGTAGCTACGCACAGACTCTCGTCACCTTGTGCGTACGTAGCCCCCCCAGAAATAGGAGCACATAATCAGTTTAATTCACATATGGGGTAATTTCCCCCTCACAAGATTAGAAAGGAGACTCACCTTGCTCTGAAGATCCATAACCGACATTCTACATTCTTTCGAAGGCTTGAACCAATGCATATGCTGCAAAACTATCCAAATAACAAAAACTAATGAGAATATACGCAAATACTTGCTAATAATTCAAATTATACAATTTCCCAACTTCGCTTTGTGAAATGACCAAAATGCCCTCGGACCCACGTGCCCTGAATCCAAAATTTTTTGAAGATAAAAGTTACCCATACCCTTAGGAATTCCAATATATAATTTACTCCTAGTTCCACGCTCTGATTCGTGGTTAAAACTTGTTTTCACCATGTTCTAGGTTTTTCATCTAAAACCCTTGATTTTCCTTAATTTCACATGTTAAATCTACTCATAATATATGTAATTAACTTATGATGTGGAGAAAATACTTAACTTTTTGATGATGATGGAATCCCTCCTCAAATTCTCTCAAAAATCGTCCAAGTCTAAGTGTGAAATGAGGGAAATAGGCCGAAAACTCGAACTAAAATGACACTGCCCAGACGCAAAAGTCGCAATTCCCAGAAATTTCTTTGCAATTGCTAAGCTACAGCGTTCTCGCATTTCCCATCTTGCTACAATATTTTTGCATTTCCCAGCCTTTCTCTTCGCATTTGCGAAGCTTACAGGTTCGCAATTCCCATACTTTGTTCGCAATTGCGAGCATACTAGAAGCAGCAATTTTTCGAGACACAAAAATTAGCATAACTTCCTCATACGATGTCCAAATTCAATGATTCTTTTTTCTATGGTTCCGTAATTTTGATACGCATCTAATTGTTCAAAAAAAACTGAATTTGGATCTCATTTGATTAATATGATACCCCTTTATGTCCAAAGAAACGACGTTGAAATATCAAATAAGAGTGTAATCACAACCCGAAACGTACCCAAGACCCCCGGGACCCCCACCAATCACACTAACCAGTCCCAAAATACATTACGGACTTGCTTGAGGTCTCAAATCAAATCAAAGAATTCTAAAATCATGAATCAACCTCCAATACAAGCTTGATGAACTTTGAAGTTTCCAACTTCTATTTTCGATGCCGAAACCTATCAAATCACGTCCGATTGACTTCAAATTTTGAACACAAGTCCAAAATGATATTACGGAGCTATAGAAACTTTTGGAATTCCACTCCAACCCTCAGATCATAATCTCACATATCAACCGGAATTCGCCAAAATACTAACTTTGTCAATTCAAGCTTAATTCTATACCGGTCATCACAAAAATATTTCGGATACACTCCTAAGTCCCAATTCACCTAACGAAGCTATCTGAACCATAAAATTCACATTTGGAGCCCGATATCAAAATTTCCACTTCCGGTCAAGCTTTTTAAAAACCTTCAAATTCCTATCTTTAGCCAAACGACTCCAAAATGACCTACGGACCTCCGAATTCACTTTCGATCGCGCTCCCAAATCCAGAATCACTATACGGAACTGTGCCCAGACTCAAAATTCTAAATGGACATCGATAATTCTGAAATGCACTTCAAGCCAAACTTATGAAATTTCTTCCAAAATGCTAACTTCCACAATAGGCGCCAAAATGCTCCCGGGTCATACGCCCAAGTCCGATATCATAATACAAACCTGATAGGACCTTCAGATCCTGATTCCGAGGTCGTTTACTCAAAAATCCAATCCTAGTTCATTCTTTCAACTTAAAGCTTCTGAAATGGGAATTTTCATTTAAATTTAACTTCGATCTCAGTGAATTTAGATTCCGACCATGCGAACAATTCATAATACCCGAAATGAAGTTGTTTATGACCTCTGACTGCTGAATGGAGCGTTGGTACTCAAAACAACCGGTCGGCTCGTTTCATCAGCAAGCATCAATTGGGACTAAGAATTATCCTTAACACAAATGCATTATCAACAACACATAACCTTTTTAGCACCATGGCTCTAGTGCGACACAAGAGCATCAAAATTTGGATTAACTCATCAATGAAGCTCGCCCTACTATGTAGGTCGCTGTGAAACCCAAACTCTTTCTCCTCTACTCTTCATAAGTAAATCTCACTTTAGATTACAGCACTCAGAATAAGGATTGTAGAAAAATACGCTCATCTCTCTTAAAGGAAGGTCACAAATCCAGCTCTAAGTACTATAAGCTTGCCCCTCATATGAATTATCACTAATGTAAGCTCACTCAACTCGAAATCATATAGGGCTTTTGCGGGAATGTAATGAAAGCTTTTGTTTCAAGGTAGGATATATCGGTCTATGAAGGTTTCATCTTTCCTTAAGCACTTTATTTTCTCATTGTGGCTCACACTTTATTGACTCTTTGAGCTATTTTCTTCTTCATTATGGGACTAGAGAGACACACCGTTACTCTTTCTTGTTCATGACAATCATTTTCTCCTTTCTAATCATTCCATTCCTTTCATAATTGCTTTTATTTATTCCATTCTGTTCACATTCTTTTTAACTTTTCTTTCTTTTCTTTTTCTTTTTCCTTCCCTTTTCTTCATTTTGTAACTTTTATTACCTTTTCATTCCTCGTCTCTCCCCCCAAACTTATGCTTTTGGCAATTGTGCTAAGGAAAAATCAGCTTTCAAGAGGGGATCATTTTGGAACAGATAAAGGTTGGCAATTGTGCTAAAGAAAAATTGGCTTCCAAGAGGGGATCATTTTGGAACAGATAAAGGCTTGTATCATGGTTATTGAAAGAACAAGGGCTATGGCTTCAACGGGGATGACTAGGGATATCATATTTGGTGGGATATGGATGCTTTCGAGTTTTTATTTGGATCAAGCAGATTCTATAATCATTTTCCAAGTCGAGCTACACTTGGAATTCCTCCTACTAGACTTATTGGCACGGGACGTGGACATGCAAATTAATACTTCACCTTACAAGCCATTGGATTGCAAAAGAGAACAGAGTCGATGGCCCACAACAACCTTATCTAAGATTGAGCAACATAAATGGCTCCTAAAAATCATTCGATGATTGTTTAGCCAGCACAAGAGTTTAAAGATTACAACTAGCACATTCTTTGCAAATCAATTTGTTTCCAACCATAAGGTCAAAGGTAAATGTGCTAGGCCCAAGTGAAGCTTTACCCGAGACACTTTATTCATTACTACTATTTATACAAATACATAAAGAAAATAAACTCAAAGCCCTAAGAAGGTTGTCATACAATCCATCATCGGGAAGAACCACCCAGTTCACACAAATTCCACCTTTGGAAAGAACAGTAGCATTAAGAAAATGAAAGGCTTATTGATCACAAAAACTTGTAAAAGTAAGAAGCCACAAATTGAAAGAGAAACTACTAAATGAAATAAGAAGCTATTATTAAGAAAAATTTCAAAAGAGGTTATAAAGTGAAATACGAAAAATAAATTGAATATGTACAATAGGCGATTGCGACGAATATACATAAAAGAGGGTGAATATATACATAGAACGGTAACTTTATATAAATACATACCGAAATTGAAAAATAACGAAAAGTGAAAAATAGATGGTAAAGTTATACACATACAAAAAGTGATAAATAACGATAAAGAAAAATAAGTATCATAATTACATTCCAGTCATCCAATCAAAATAGGACCATCCCCACTCTTTCCCCCAAATAAAAACTTGTATTATCCTCAATGCTAAAAGCCAAAATAAGATCAAAGAGGGGTTAGAGAGTAAAGGAAACTCCCTATGTTTTCTCTGTCTGTATGGGGTCACTCGATGGGTCCTATGGCTGGCCCGAGCCACCTCCCTCGGGGTCCTCCAGCACAAGCTCCAAATCCTCAGTTTAGGGATCACCTTTCTCCTCATGGGCTGTTTGTCAGCCTCCTGCTCCGGTACCTGTGCTGCTTGAGCTGCTGGAACTGGATCCTCCAAGAGTAGGTCCAATGGGATGTCTCCAGCTGTTCTTATCTTCTTAACCTCCTTCCTCGGCAGCTTGACTAACTCTTTTGAGGCTCGAGTCCTCTTTATTTTCTTTGTTTGTTTGCTTAGTTCGTGATAGCTTTTCCTTTTGCTTCAAAAATGGCCATGATCAGGTTGTGGTTGTCCAGAAGCTCTTTTAGTGATTCCTCTATTGAGGGAGGCACCTGAGGCTGTGCTAGAACTGACTGAGCTGCCACTGTGCTTGATAGGACATACAGTTTTGATGTAGTTGTATGCATCCAATTGTTGATGCTGGTAAGAGTCTGATTAACCCTCGGTGCAGTCATAGGGCATGCTGATAAAGAAGGCATATAAATAGATGGTCTGTATAATGGAGGTGGCATAGCAGTAGGGAACTTCTAATTGTAGAAGGCTCAGAACTAGTGGCCACCACCCTAGCTCTTCCGCTTAGCAGTGGAAATGGTGGCTTTGACCTTGGACTTGGGGTCGCCCAGACCCTGAATGTTGCACCATGAAAATGGCCTCTTTGGTTTCACTTTGATGTCAAAGTCCCTTTCTTCGACTCTTTGATCCTCTAGGTGCATGCTGAGGAAGTTCAGGAAAGGGTATGAACCCTCATTCTTGTTAACTACTCTGTGATCACCCTGGAGATAAATCCCGATGTTGATCGGGTAGCCCACCATGATACGCCCCATAATATAACCTAGGAGGCCGACATATCATTGTCATGCATAGTGGGGTCTAACCTGTTGCACACAAAAGTTTCCCAACCTTCACCTCGAAGCTCAAAGTGTTCCTGTAGATCAGAACCCCGAGTGGCATCCAAGATGGAGTAGTCCCCAAAAGAGTAATCGCTGATGCAAGCCACGGGCGGGCTAACTCATCCATAGCCACCTTCTCCAAATACAATGAGTCATCCTCGTCGTTGAATCCAGAATAATCATTCAAAGTCTTTCCATCAAACTTAATCTTCTTGTTCCGGACTTTGGTAAAAAATGTGCCTTTTTTATATGGGTGACATTAGCGTAAAACTCTTTGACCAAGTGTTCATTGGCATTTGGTAGGCCGCTGATGAAAAACTGCCACCCCACTCTCTCATTGATGTGCCCCTTGACATTCGGATTGTGAGGTAGCAGATCTCGCTCAATAGAAACCCTCTCATGTGTAAGTGACCTCAGAATCCACCACTCCCAAAACTTGTGGTGCTTTTTCACTTATAAAACGGTCTTGCTATAGCACTAGGTTCCTTGATCTTGCCAACCCTCCTATCATCAGGGATCTCACTATCTACATCAATAAGATTTTCTGGTGAGGCTAAAGGTGTAGCAGGTGGGGAAGCTGATGCTGAAGCCTCACTACTTTCCTTCGAGCCATCAGGCGACTCAGAAAAAGCTGAGGAAGTAGGTGGAGTAGTCTCATCTCTTAGATGTAATTTCCCTTGGAAATCTGTTGGAATATGGGTTAGCCCTAAGTCTCCTTCCGCAACTTCCCTGGAAGGGATACTTCCTTCAGAATGGGACGTGGCTTTGTCTGCAGCTTTGATTGTCTTCCTCAGCTTCTCTATAGATTTCTAGATCGCTACTGGTAATTTGGTCCTTCTTTGTCCTCCTCTTCCCCTACCTCGAGAGGATTCAACCCTCCTTTTTTTGTGCGTTATCGGCACCTCTAGATAGGACCATTGTCTGCAGAGAATAAGCCATGAAACAAAGTCAGAACAATGTATCAATATTATGGTTAAGCATTGCAGTTGAAGCTAAAATAGTGCCAAGGAAGTAAAGCATAGCAGAGGACTTGCATCTATTGCCTCTCAGAATCAGGATCCGCTTACCATGGAAAAGAGGCGCGCCTGCATAAAGGCAACTGCGGACAACGGAAAAAACAATCGCGTCCGCGAAATTTTGGGAATCAGACTACTCACTCTCTGAATATGAGGTACTGTTGAGAGCGAAATTTTGGGCGTGACTGCGAAATTGCACTGTTGTCTGCGGAAAAACAAACGCGGCGGCGAACTCAATTTGGCACTTCTCTGAACTTAAAATCTGCTATCCGAAAAAAAGGAAGCGTGGACATATGAATCGGGCCGCTGAGAGCGGAGTTTGCAACCGCTAACCGCAAAAAAACAGACCATTTAGTTTTTACACAGCATGAAAGCGAACAGAAAAATTTGGACCATTATCCGCAGAATTCTACAACAAACGGGCATTTTTTGACTTTCCTAGGCCTAGGGTTTCACTTTTTTAGTCATTAACAAATATCATGAACATTACTAGCCCCTACTAGGCACACAACAAGTATCATCATGAAGTTTTAGCATCAACTAACTAACAACTACTTAACCAAAGAGGAAGAAGGTAACTAAAAGAAAGGAAAAACACAAATTTAAAAAGAATGTCATGATTTGAGCATATCAGTTGTTTGATGAGTATTGGAAATTGACTTCTAATTGGCGTTATGCAGATTAGAGCTTAAATTAGGAAGATGAACAGTATGCTCTTTCTTGTGAGAGTGAAAAGGTTAAAAGGAGGAGGGCCCTCCTATTTATACTAAAACCCTAGGGTCCACACTGGCCTACTTGGCGTGGCCGCGAAATTCTACTCCGGTCTGTGCTTTGGCTGTTATAAAGAGCTGCAGAATCATCACTACCACTGAGAGCGGAAAAGTGGTTGCGGCCGCGGAATAAGGTTTGCTGACCATGAAAAAGCCACTGTGGATGCGTTTGATACTTCAGATAGGTCATAATTTGGATTTTTCAAGTCTGTGTCCGCTAGCAAATCACGCCCCAGTGAAAACACTTCTGCTGACCGCAAAATATTGAGCGTGATCAGCGGTTTAATCACACACTTAGCCAAATTTTCCATTATTTGTCCCATACTACATTTAAAAATTCCTACGCAAGTCTTATAATCAATTAGTCCAAAATAAATCCTACACTAAGAAGAAAATCAAAAAGAAGAAAAATACATGAGTTGCCTCCCAAGGAGCTCCTGATTTAACATTGTGGCACGATGCATGTTACCGTCATCATTTGAAATTGATCAAGGCCACCACGTGGTTGTCATCAAATCTTTCCAGACAATGTTTGACTCAGTGCTCATTAACTCTGAAAATTTCACCATTTTTATTCTTCAAATAAAGAGCGCCAAATGGAGTCACATGTACTACTTCAAAAAGGCCATTCCATTTTGACTTGAGTTTTCCCGAAAATAGTTGTAACCGAGAGTTGAATAAGAGAACCAAGTCACCCTCCTTGAATTCCTTGCTCTGTGCATACTTATCATGTAAGTACTTCATTTTGTCCTTATACAAGGATGAGATGGAATAGGCATGAAATAAAAAATCATCAAGTTTATTGAGTTGCTCTACCCGAAGATTTGACATACATCCCACTCAAGATTTAAAATCTTCAGTGCCCACATGGCCTTGTGCTATAATATAACTGGAAGATGGCATGCCTTCCCAAATACCAACCGGTACGTAGACATGCCAAAGGGAGTCTTATAAGTAGTCCTGTAAGCCCACTAAGCATCATCCAATTTCCTTGACCAATCAGTTCGGTTTGCATTGACAATTTTTGATAATATGCTCTTTATCTCCCTTTTGGAGATCTCAATCTGTTCACTCGCCTGAGGATGATAGGGGTTGACACTTTATGATTGACACATACTTAGACAATAATGTATTAAAGGCCTTGTTGCAAAAATAAGAGCCCCAATCACTGATAATCGCTCTTGGAATACCAAACCTTGTGAAAATATTTTCTTTAGGATTGCCACTACATGATGTGCCTCATTATTGGGCAAAGGCACAATGTTAACCCACTTAGACACAAAATCAATAGCCACCAGAATATAAGTGTTACCACATGAAGTCCATGCCTCACACTTAAAAAATGTTAACCTCAAGAATAGTGGTGAGAGGCCTTTCATCCTTCTTTGAAATTCTACCAGCTCTCTCACACTCATCATATCTCTTAACAAGCTCACCTGCATCCTTATACAGAGTAGGCTAATAAAATCCACAGCTAAGAATCTTTGGAGCAGTTCTCACCCCACCATGATGACCACCGTAGGGCGAGGAATGACAAGCATCAAGAATACTCATTTGCTCCTCTTCCGGAACACATCTCCGGATCACACCATCAGTACAAATCTTTAAAAGTTAGGGCTCATCCCTGTAATAATCTAAGATTTCCCATTTAAGCTTCTTCCTTTGGATAGAAAAGAGCTTACCCAGGATAATGCCGATCACAAGAAAATTTGCCACATCACTGAACCAAGGCAAACTATTCAAAGATACATAGATGAGTTGTTCATCCAGAAATGTATCATTAATTTCAAGACCATCTTTTAGTCTCCCTTCCTTGGCCTTGGTTTCCCCAATTTTGATTATTCCCTTGAGATCTCCATTGTTGATTTGGAGCAGTACTCTATTGTTCTTAATAGTTATTGTCATACAAAACCTTGCAGGCATGTGATTTTTGCCCCTAGCAATCGACGAGCGGCAACACCGAACGTTATTGCTTTCATTTTCAACCCATCGCACAGCCAAACGACCAGTCTTACAGTTCCGAAACAAAACAGTTTTGAGTTGGAAAACTGTTCGAATCCAGTTCCGTCATCTTCTCCAGCTTTCCGGCGAGCTAGAGGTTCGTTGAGTTCCGGTGAGGTTTCCTCTGTCCACGTCCTATCCCGATTGTCGATTTTGAATGATTTCCGTTTGGACTGCTTGTCCGTCAGCTTGGAGTTATCTAGAGGTCTCATCTTCTCCTTTTTAATTCTTCTGCTTTAGCTTCCATGAAATTTATTTGAATTGTGTCTACACTAATGAGTATTTATCTTGAAATGATATGCTTGTGCTTGCAAATATGTTAATATCATGAATCTGTTGAATGGTTTTGACGTATATTTTTGGTTTTAAAGGTTTAATGGCATATAGAAATATCTTAGGTACTTTCTTATTTCAAGTTATTTATTTCATGTGCAGTCTATTTGAGTGCTTGAAATACATATGCAGATTCTAGATTTATCTTGCATGAAACACATATTTTGGTCAAATAAGATTTGAAAAAGGGAACAAAATAGAGTAATTCAAAAGGGTTCTAGAATTTGGGCCGTTGGGTGGTGTTTGAGATCTAATGTTTGGTCTTTGATTTAAAATTGGGAAGATTTAGTCCTTATAATAAATTTTTGGCTTTAAGAAGTTGGGCTGTTGAGAGTTGTAAACTAGTTTGCTCCATTCTCCACATAACTTCCCCATAATTCATGGCCCTAACTTAATTAATAGTTGAATTTTCAGGGCCCTCGCGAAGATAACAACGCGATAGAATCTTTAGGCGCAATCTAATTAAATAACTTTCTTAAACTCGGGTGTGCATTGATGCGACCCAAATCCAAATCTCGTTGGAGTCGATATGCGTTGAAAATCACGGGTGCATTGATTGCGACGGTGTTCGAAGCGTATTTTCATGACGTTGTAATTCTTTTAAAAAATGAGGATAAAAGCAGTTTACGAATAAAAGGCACATAAGCTAGCATGTATTAAAATCTGATAAAATCAAATACGGTAGTTGAGCGACCGTGCTAGAACCACGGAACCCACGAATGCCTAACACCTTCTCCGGGGTTAACAGAATTCCGTATTTCTAGTTCGCAGTACTGCAATACAGAGTCATATTTTTCCTCGGTTCGGGATTAAAACCAATGACTTGGGACACCATTAGTCTCCCAAGTGGTGACTCTGAACTTTAATAATTAAATCCTGTTTCGATTGTTCTTTAATTGAAAAAACTCCTTTACGCCCTTCCAGGAAGTAGTGAAAAAGGAGGTGTGACAAACCTCTTCACTTTGCTCACCGTACCTATCATCTTGGTTGTAACCACTACTACCTTTTTCTTATTGATCTTGATTGCCTCGCATTTGTTACCCATGTTGTCTCCTCTTGTTTACCAATAGATTAACCCCCTCCATTACGTTCACTTGCTTTGGTCACTGAATCTGCTGGAGTTGTGCTTTGGCTAACTGGTTCATGGTTGTTGTCAACTCAGCTATGGCTTGTCCGTGATCTTGAAGTTCATTGTGAAGATTTATGACATAAGGGTCCCCCTGAGGAACATATTCTCGACGCTACCAGACTAAGGAAGTGTCAGCCATCTCATCAAGAATGTTAGGCTTCAGCATAAGGTACCTTCAAAAATTACCCCCAACTAGCTGGTTTACCACACATTGATTGGTCATGTTTATACCCCGATAAAATATCTGTTGGATCATTGGTTTAGTCATACTAATGTTAGGGCATTCCTTGACCATAGTTCTATATATATCCCAGATTTCATGGAGGGGTTCATTTGGTTCCTGTTTAAAAGCTAAGATCTCATCCCTTAATGCAACCATATGTCCCGATGAGAAAAACTTGGCTATAAACTTGTCCGCCAACTCATCCTGCGTAGTGATGGAATCGTTGGGAAGTTTTTCGAGCCATTCCAAAGCTTTCTCTCTAAGTGAAAAAGGGAACAATCTCAGTCTCAATGCATCCTCCGACACATTTGTTTGTTTGCTTCCCAAGCATGTATCCACAAAACCCTTTAGATGTTTATATGCATTCTGATGGGAAACCCCTGTGAAATACCATCTTTTCTCCAATAAGGTCAGCATGGCATTTTTAATCTGGAAATTTCCTGCCCGGATCCGATGTGGGACAATTGCACTTGCTTACCCTTCATTTGGAATCACCCGAGGAGCTATTCGTGGAGGAGCTGGGGGTGGGTCTGGAATGTTTTCATTAGCCTAGAGGCCTCTTCTTTAAGTTTGAGGTACTAGTGGAAACTCATCTTTAGCATTATCATCTACTTCCCCCCACCCCCCCCCAAAAAAAAATATTTTCGATAGAATCATTATTTGCCCTTTTGTAGCTGAATCGCTTAACTCACACAAGTTAGTAAAATAGAAGGAATGAAAAACAAGGCACACAACTAGTCAGATAGATAGCTAAAACCATTTAACTACCCCGTAACGACGCCAAAAAGCGATTGGCTCCAACCCTACACTACTATGTAATGGCAAGGAGTGGTCGATGTAGCTTTTACCCGAAAGTTCGGGATCAATTTTCACATGGAGTTAATATTGGTTGAAAATTGGGTTTCTATCTAATCTAGCTATACGTGTTATTTTTAATTGTACTTTTAACTATGTTTGGATTTATTTCTATTCTAATTTTTATGCTAATAATAGCTGAAAATAATCTAAGCACATTATTTTTGTATGGGTTTTCTCAATTGATAAAATACTAGGGAGGTGACTTACACCTAGGCGAGTATCTAATGGGATCTAAAATTTAGGACAAGCTTGTTATATACGGGGTCGTAATGTAACCTTTACACAAAATGTCACGACCCGGATTTCCCACCCTCGGGAGTCGTGATGGTGCCTACTCGCAGAAGCTAGGCAAGCCACAAAGTTTAGAAATCTTTAACTCTTTTGTTTTAATCATTTTAACAACTTGCATTAACGGGTGATAACATTTAAGTAATAGCGAAAGATGAAATTAAGCGGAAGAATTAGACAATCATAATACCAAAATTGATACGAAAAGCCAATATATGTCTCTACCCAGAAAGTGATGTCACAATATTCTCAGACTGGCCATGATTACAAGTGATAACATAACAAAATAATAGATAAAAGAGACGCCTAGCATGCAGTCGCTATAGGACTACCTCAGAATCTCTGTGGACTAAAGGCTAGCTCCCATATTGCTGCAGTCCCAGTGCTGCTCCGGTATCTGCATAGAGTGTAGAGTGTAGCATCAGCACAACCGAACCCGTGTACTGGTAAGTGCCTGGTCTAACCCCGGTGAGGCAACGACGAGGCTAGGACCAGACTCCAGATAAACCTATGCAGTTATATATATATATATATATATATATATGGAGAGAGAGAGAGAGAAAATAAACTGGAACAAACAATTAAAGCTGGGAAGGGGGATAATAGATAAAATAGAATCTCAAGAGAATTATGAGAAAACAAAAATTTAACTTCTAACAAGGATAAAGAAAATAAAGGCAGATTTCACTTTCGGTTTACATCTTGATGCAGGCGTGCATCCCGATCCCATTTCTCATATCTTGTGGTAGGCGTACCACCAGCTCCCATTTCATTATATCTTGTGTTAGGTGTACCACCCGTTCCCACTTCTTTAAATCTCGTGGTAGGCATACTACCCCCTCCTATTTTTTTAAATCTTGTAGTAGGCGTACCACCCGCTCTCATTTCATCATATCTTGTGGTAGGAGTATCACCCGCTCCCATTTACAAGCCAACACAAAATCACAAGGAATCCTGGTAAGGGAACAAATAACTTTTCGGCAATGGAACAATAATCAAAACAAATATCTCGGCAAAGGAGAATTAGCTATAACCAATCTTAACTCAACTCCTACTCAGCTCAATTTATACCAATAGTCAATATAAATATAATCCACGAAAATAAACTAAATCCTTGCTCAATATCGAGAAACATCAATTAAAGCCTCCGTAGTATCATTTAATAACACAACAACTATCAATTTAAGACTCACGGTCATGGTCCACACCAACGTATAGATAATCTGAACCATGCCTATATGTCGTACTCAACAAGAAGCAATTAGCAAATAGGACAAAACTCCTAATCCCTCAATCTAAGGTTAGATCAGACACTTACCTCGAACTTCCACAACCAACTCAAGCCTCAAACACCGCCTATGCTTTGGAATTTTGCACAAAATCAATCGTGTCTATTCATAATCGACTTCATTACATCAATATTTGCTAAACAATCTAATTCCAATGCTTAATTATAGCTTTCTAATCATTCTTCCCAAAATGCAAAAAATTGACCCCGAGCTCGCTTGGTTGAAAAATTAGGACCAAAACCCGATCACCTATTCACCCATGAGCCCGAATATATAATTAGTTTTAGAATTCGACCCCAAAATGAGGTCCAAATCACAAATAATTAAAAATCCCTAACTCTACCCAAATCCCTAATTTTCTACCCTTTAATAACATGTTTTGGGCCTACAAAATCTGGTGGGTGTTGATAAAAATAAAAGAAAACAAGTTAAAGATTATGTACCCAAGCGATTATGGTGAGGAAATGCTTCAAAAATCGCCTAAGAGCTTTGGAGAAGAAGAGGTTTGTGAAACTTTATGAAAATCCTGTTAGTGTTCTGTTTTTGAGACTTACAACTAACTGGGCGAAATTACTCTACTCGTTCATGACAGGCTCACCGCATTCGCGATGAGTTAGGCCGGTAGACCTTCAGATTCGCGTAAACAGGCCAACGTTCACAGAGAAGAATCTTCTCGAGCCCTCGCGTTCGCGTCCAATGGGTCGCGTTCGCGTAGGACAAATGCCCCACCCCTGCCCAGGCTCAATTAGCCTTCGCATTCGCATCACCAGGACCGCGTTCACGCTGGGATAACCGCCTAATGCCTCGCGTTCGCGTAGAAGGAATTTCTCTCAGCAAGAACTGACACATCGCGTTTGCAAGGGTCATCCCCCGAAGGCGAAGAAGGAAACATCAGAAACCCAATAGCTGAAAACCTGTTATTTTCTTAAGTCTGAAACCTTCCGAAACACATCCGAAACACACCCGAGCCCTCGGGGCTCCTAACCAAACATGCGTACTAACTCAATGACATTATACGAACTTGCCCGTGCAATTCAATCACCAAAATAACCTCAAATTTAACCTCAAAATCAAAGAATTTTCTCAAACTTCTCAAAACATCAATTTTTGCAATTTAGGTCCGAAGCACGTCAAATGACATCTGTTTTTCACCAAATTTCACAAAAACATCTTAGATCATATATCTGACTTGTACTGGGTGACAGAATCAAAATAAGGGTCCGATTCCATCATGTTCTAATCAAATTTCATTTCAAATTTCTTAAAATAATTTCAGAAAATAATTTTCTTTAAAAATTCATTTCTCGGTCTTGGGACCTCAGAATCCGATTTCAGGAATACGCCCAAGTCCCATATTTTCTTATGGACCCTCGGGGATCGTTAAATCACGGGTCAGGGCCCGTTTACCCAAAACGTTGACCGAAGTTAAATTAACTCATTTAATAGCCAAATTTTGTCATTTTTCACAAATTTCATATATAAGCTTTACGGCTACGCGTCCGGACTGCGCATGCCAATTAAGGTCACTCTAAATGAGGTTTTCAAGGTCTCAAAAATATATAGTTCAATTTAAATCAAGTGATGACCTTTTGAGTCATCACATTCTTCACCTCTGAAACAACCGTTCGTCGTCGACCGGACAGAAGAAGGAAATATCTGAGTCGGGGTAAAGATGGGGATAATGGCTCCGCATATCGCACTCGGACTCCTAGGTCGATGCCTCTGGAGGTTGACCTCTCCACTGAACACGAACAGAAGGAAAACTCTTCGACCTCAACCTACGAACCTGCCGGTCTAGAATAGCTATCGGCTCCTTCTCCATTTCATTTAGAAATCCAAAATTAAGGATGAATCCGTGATTAGATTAGTGGGTTTTAAGCATAAGAGAGTAGGGAATCATTACTCAATCGTTTCCCTCGAAAACCCCTCAAAATCTCTCCCACATCCGAGCTCCCAAGCTTGTATTTTGATAAAAAATGGCTAACCGTCATTTTTGAAATGTTAAATACTGCCCGGACATTTAAAGCATCACGAACGCGGAGGTGAGTTTGCATTCGCGGAGAAGGAAAATGGAAGTTTCCAAAAATTCCCTTCGCGATCGCGAAGGGAAGAGTGTGAACGCGAAGACCCGGGTGCATGAGCTACGCGAACGTGACGTCCTGAACGCGAACACGATGAAGAAGATTAGCAAGGTCCAGAAGTTACCCTACGCGAATGCGGTAGAGGGGCCGCGAACGCGAAGAAGAATTAAGTCAAAGATACGCAAACACGATGGGAGGGTCGCGAACGCGAAGAAGGAACTGGGACCTACAATTACTGAAGGATTTTACTGCAATTTTTACAACTCCAAAATGCTTCATTGAGCATCCGAAACACACCTGAGGCCCCCGGGACCTCAACCAAACCTACAAACATAGCAACAATCCCTAAACCACCTAAAACAACGCCAGAAACTCAAATTAATCAATGATTTGAGCGTAAGGACTTCAAATTTTAGCAAAATGCACTTTCAATAAAAAACTTAATCAAAACACGCTCGAATAACTTGAAATTTCTCACACACATCCCAAATGACATGACAGAGCTATTGCAACTTTCGAAATTCTATTTTGACCCTTGGATCAAAAAATTACTATCGGATCGGAAACTTCAAAAATTCAAACTTCGGCATTTCAAGCCTAAATTAGCTACGGACTTCCAAAATACATTCCAAACATGCTCCCGACCCTGAAATCACCTAACAGGGCTAATAGAACCATCGAATTTTCATTCAGAGGTCGTCTTCACACTATTCTGACTCCAGACCATTTTCCAACGTTTAAGCTCTCAAGGCGCCCTCACAACCTATTATGTAAATGGGTCGTGACAACATGGTATCAGAGCACTAGGTTCACATACGTCTTAAATGTTATGGGAAAACCTAATAGAGCCTTGTAGATCAGTACAGAGGCGTCTGTATTTATCTTCTAGAGGCAGTGGCTAGTGTACTAAATTTCCCTCTTCTACTCTCTCAGAGATGGTGAGGACATGTACCGCTGATGTTATGGATCTGGGAGAGTTGCTCCCCCCGTTGCTAGAGGCTGATATAGAGGTTGGGGGAGGGCACTGTAAGGGACGAGAGCGTCCTAGAGACGTTCCAATTGCACCACCAGTAGATCCTATGATGGATCCCATCATTGAGGAGGAGAGCGAGGTGCCCATAGCTGATCGTACCCCGGTAGATTTCTTGACAGTGCTGGGATTTTAGGAGGTCATGGGCCACATGCTACTGTTCATGGACTCTATGAATCGGGTTGGTTTATTCTCAGCAGACCCAGCTGCATCATAGGCAGGAGTGGGATCCCAGCCCTCTACTGCCCAGGCTCCAGGTCATACAGTTGCAGTATATCAGTCTCTGGGTGCACTACCAGCAGATGGGGCTCAGCTAGTTCCTGAATTGGAACCCCAACCTAGGCAAGTTATGGACGGCGATCCGCAGAAGTTATTGGACATATGGACGAGGATGCACCATCCAGTCTTCGGCGGTGAGCGTCATTACGATGCCCAGGACTTCATTGATAGGTTCAGGGATAGACTGCACAACATGAGGATATTGGAGTCACATGGAGTTGACTTCACTACTTTTTAGCTGGAGGGCAGGGCCTATAGATGGTGGCAGTCTTATGCACTTAGCAGGCCAATAAGTGCTCCTCCCCTCACCTGGGGTCAGTTTACTTAGTTATTCCTTAATCGATACATTGCACCCTCTGAGAGGTCATCCGTTTGAGCATCTAGAGCAGGTTCAGATGTTAGTGACCGATTATGAGGCTAGGTTCTCGGAGTTGTCTCGCAATGCACATATGATACTTCCCACCGAGGCAGAGCAAGCACGGAGATTCGTTGTGGTTTACACCTCTATATTCGGTCAGGTATGGCCCGAGAGGTAGAGATGGTCACATGGCATCAGCTAGTACTTTAGATTGCTCGTAGGATGGAGTGTTACCGCATGAGGGGTAGAGAGTAGATGCAGGAGGATAAGAGGGCCAGATTCTCCGGAGAGTTCAGAGATGCCTCAGCTAGAGGTAGAGGCAAGTTTGGGAAGGGTTAGCCCAGTAGGCCCCCAGTTTCAGCACCACTACCTGCTCGGAGTGCTCCAATAAGCTCCAATTTCAGCGCCATGCTAGAGAGCTTTTATCGCCCGCCAGCTATTTGGGGTTCATCCAGTGTGTATGCAGGTCCTCTAGATTCTTCTATCTCTTATTTCAGTGCTATGCGGGAGAGTTCATACCACCCATCGGCTATTCAGGCTTCTTCTAGTTGATCTTCTGGTTTTCAGAGTCGGCCATCTGGACAGCAAGTCGCCATACCATGTTATTTTGATGCACAAGCCCATGTCACATGTGGAGATAATGCCCCAGGCTTAGGGGAAAGGTAGTGCAGTTGGGGAAGTAGGCCACAACTCCAACACTAGTGGCGTAGCCACCTAGAGGCAGAAGACAGACAGGTAGGGGCCATCCCAGGGGTAGAGGCTAGATAGGGAGAGGTCAGCCATCTACTACTCAGTCAGGGTGGAGGCCAGACAACCGATGCTACAGCTAGATTTTATGCCATTTCGGCCATACCAGATGCATTAGCCTCAGATTCCGTCATCACATGTATTATTTGTTAGTGGTAGAGATGATTCGGTATTATTCTATATGCTTGTTCCCTGGTTATCTTCTGAGCCTTTAAGTGTTCCTGTTCATGTTTCCACTCATGTGGGTGATTATATGGTTGTGGATCGGATATACTGGTCATATGTGGTTACTTTATATAGTTTCGATACTAGTGCAGATCTTTTGTTGCTTGACATAATCGATTTCGAGGTCATCCTGGGCATGGATTGGTTATCTGTATATCTCGCCATCCTGGATTGCCATGCCAAGACTGTTTCACTATCAATGCCAGGATTACAGAGGTTGGAGTGGAAGGGTTCCACAGTTGAAACGCCTAGCAAGGTTATTTCCTTCCCGAAGGTTCAGCGCATGGTTGAGAAAGGGTGTTTGGCCTATTTAGCTTATGTCCGAGACACCACTACAGAGTCTTCAACGATTAATTTAGTTCCAGTAGTCCGAGAGTTCGCCGATGTTTTTCCTTCTGATCTTCCTAGCATGGCTTCAGATCATGATATTGGTGTCTTTATTTATTTTGATCAAGAAAGCCTTTATCTATTCCCCCATACTGTGTGGTCCTACAGACATGAATGAGTTGAAGGATGGTAAGGAGCGACTTGACGAGTTGTTAGCAAAAGGGTTTATTAGGCCCAATGTATCATATTTGGGTGCACCGGTACTATTTGTGAAGAAGAAGGATGGGACTATGTATTGATTACCACCAGTTGAACAAAGTCACCATCAAGAACAAGTATCCATTGCCATATATTGATGAATTTCTTGATAGTTGCAGGGTGCTAGGTTGTTCTATAAGATTTACCTGAGGTTAGGGTATCATCACTTGGAGATTCAGGATTAGATGTTCCAAAGACTGCATTCAGTATGGCTCATTGTGCATAGACTGCATTCAGTATGGCTCATTGTGCATAGGTTAATCAAGTCAGCCCACTTCATTCCAGTGGTAACTACTTATACAGCGGAGAGATATGCTCAAATTTATATTCGGGAGATAATTAGGTTGCAGGGTGTGCCAGTTTTCATCATATCAGATAGAGGCCCTCCGTTCACTTCCTATTTCTAGAGAGCCATTCAGAGTGAGTTGGGGATCCGCGTAGAGCTTAGCACGACATTCCATCCTCACACTGAAGGGCAATCGAAGCAGACCGTTCAAATTTTAGAGGATACGCTTAGAGCATGTGTGATTGAATTTTGAGGGCAGTGGGATGAGTTCTTGCCCTTAGAAGAGTTTGCATACAACAACAGCTGCCACTCCTGCATAGAGATGGACCCGTATGAGGCTTTATATGGTCGACATTGTCGTTCCCTTATCGGGTGGTTTGATCATGGTTAGGCTATGTTTCTTGGCACAGATTTGGTACAGGATGAATTGGATAAGGTAAAGTTGATTCAGGAGAGGTTCCGCATAGCTCAGTCCAGATAGAAGAGTTACGCAGATCAGAAGGCGCATTCATGATTGGCGAGAAGTTCTCTTGAAAGTCACGTCAATGAAGGGCATTATGAGGTTCGAGAAGAAGGGCAAGCTAAGCCCAAGGTTTATAGGTCCCTTTGAGGTGTTAAGGCGAGTTGGGGAGGTTGCCTATGAGCTTGCTTTACCTCCCAATTTATCGGGAGTTCATCCAGTTTATCATGTATCAATGTTTCGGAAGTATCATGCCGACCTATCACATGTGTTGGACATTAGTATAATTTATTTAGATGACAACTTGGTATATTAGGAGGATCCAGTGATGCTCACCCTTGAATTTGTGCAAGAGACTTCCACGGTGAGCTGCTCCCCTTCCTATGATGCTCAACAACCTGATGAAGTCTTCCTTCACTTTTTTGTTGTGTTTCTTTATCTCAGACAGTAGGACATAGTTTTTCTTTTGTATATTCTACTAGATTCCCGTATTTGTGACACCAGGTCTTAGCACACACATGCATTAGTAGACTTATTTTTGGATTTGTAATATTTTGTTACTTACACTATCTATCTCTTTTAGTCTTAACTATAAATTGGAGTGGGCATTTCACTTAAATCCCGATTAAGTCAATATAAGATGTTAGAAATGTTTCGAAGTGGCTTGCCTGGCAATGGTGTCGGGCGCCCTCACAACCTATTATGTAACTGGGTCGTGACAACATGGTATCAGAGCACTAGGTTCACATACGTCTTAAATGTTATGGGAAAACCTAATTGAGAGGGTAGATCAGTACAGAGGCGTCTGTATTTATCTTCTAGAGGCAGTGGCCTAAATTTCCCTCTTCTACTCTCTCAAAGATGGTGAGGACATGTACCGCTGATGTTATGGATCCAGGAGAGTTTCTCCCCCCGTTGCTAGAGGCTGATATAGAGGTTGGGGGAGGGAACCGGCCCTTGGTAAGGGACGAGAGCGTCCTAGAGACGTTCCAATTGCACCACCAGTAGATCCTACGATGGATCCCATTATTGAGGAGCAGAGCGAGGTGCTCATAACTGATCCTACCCCGGTAGATTTCTTGACAGTGCTGGGATTTTAGGAGGTCATGGGCCACATGCTACTGTTCATGGACACTATGACTCGGGCTGGTTTATTTTCAGCAGACCCAGCTGCATCATAGGCAGGAGTGGGATCCCAGCCCTCTACTGTCTAGGCTCCAGGTCATACAGTTGCAGTATATCAGTCTCTGGGTGCACTACCAGCAGATGGGGCTCAGCTAGTTGCTGAATTGGAACCCCAACCTAGGCAAGTTATGGAC
This sequence comes from Nicotiana benthamiana, assembly GCA_034376525.1. Lineage (NCBI taxonomy): Eukaryota > Viridiplantae > Streptophyta > Magnoliopsida > Solanales > Solanaceae > Nicotiana > Nicotiana benthamiana. The sequence goes on along the minus strand of CM067337.1, from coordinate 117,448,612 downwards.
GGCGATCCGCAGAAGTTATTGGACATATGGACGAGGATGCACCATCCAGTCTTCAGCGGTGAGCGTCATTAGGATGCCCAGGACTTCATTGATAGGTTCAGGGATAGACTGCACAACATGAGGATATTGGAGTCACATGGAGTTGACTTCACTACTTTTTAGCTGGAGGGCAGGGCCTATAGATGGTGGCAGTCTTATGCACTTAGCAGGCCAATAAGTGCTCCTCCCCTCACCTGGGGTCAGTTTACTTAGTTATTCCTTAATCGATACATTGCACCCTCTGAGAGGTCATCAGTTTGAGCATCTAGAGCAGGTTCAGATGTTAGTGACCGATTATGAGGCTAGGTTCTCGGAGTTGTCTCGCAATGCACATATGATACTTCCCACCGAGGCAGAGCAAGCACGGAGATTCGTTGCGGTTTACACCTCTCTATTCGGTCAGGTATGGCCCGAGAGGTAGAGATGGTCACATGGCATCAGCTAGTACTTTAGATTGCTCGTAGGATGGAGTGTTACCGCATGAGGGGTAGAGAGTAGATGCAGGAGGATAAGAGGGCCAGATTCTCCGGAGAGTTCAGAGATGCCTCAGCTAGAGGTAGAGGCAAGTTTGGGAAGGGTTAGCCCAGTAGGCCCCCAGTATCAGCACCACTACCTGCTCGGAGTGCTCTAGTAAGCTCCAATTTCAGCGCCATGCTAGAGAGCTTTTATCGCCCGCCAGCTATTTGGGGTTCATCCAGTGTGTATGCAGGTCCTCCAGATTCTTCCATCTCTTATTTATGTGCTATGCCGGAGAGTTCATACCACCCATCGGCTATTCAGGCTTCTTCTAGTGGATCTTCTGGTTTTCAGAGTCGGCCATCTAGACAGCAAGTCGCCATACCATGTTATTTTGATGCACAAACCCATGTCACATGTGGAGATAATGCCCCAGGCTTAGGGGAAAGGTAGTGCAGTTGGGGCAGTAGGCCACAACTCCAACACTAGTGGCGTAGCCACCTAGAGGTAGAAGACAGACAGATAGGGGCCATCCCAGGGGTAGAGGCTAGATAGGGAGAGGTCAGCCATCTACTACTCCGTCAGGGTGGAGGCCAGACAACCGATGCTACAGCTAGATTCTATGCCATTTCGGCCATACCAGATGCATTAGCCTCAGATTCCGTCATCACATGTATTATTTGTTAATGGTAGAGATGATTCGGTATTATTCTATATGCTTGTTCCATGGTTATTTCTTACATTAGGTGTTCCAGTTCATGTTTCCACTCATGTGGGTGATTATATGGTTGTGGATCGGATATACCGGTCATATGTGGTTACTTTATTTAGTTTCGATACTAGTGCAGATCTTTTGTTGCTTGACATAATCGATTTCGAGGTCATCCTGGGCATGGATTGGTTATCTGTATATCTCGCCATCCTGGATTGCCATGCCAAGACTGTTTCACTATCAATGCCAGGATTACAGAGGTTGGAGTGGAAGGGTTCCACAGTTGAAACGCCTAGCAGGGTTATTTCCTTCCCGAAGGTTCAGCGCATGGTTGAGAAAGGGTGTTTGGCCTATTTAGCTTATGTCCGAGACACCACTACAGAGTCTTCAACGATTAATTTAGTTCCAGTAGTCCGAGAGTTCGCCGATGTTTTTCCTTCTGATCTTCCTGGCATGCCTTCAGATCATGATATTGGTGTCTTTATTTATTTTGATCAAGAAAGCCTTTATCTATTCCCCCATACCGTGTGGTCCTACAGACATGAAGGAGTTGAAGGATGGTAAGGAGCGACTAGACGAGTTGTTAGCAAAAGGGTTTATTAGGCCCAGTGTATCATCTTTGGGTGCACCGGTACTATTTGTGAAGAAGAAGGATGGGACTATGTATTGATTACCACCAGTTGAACAAAGTCACCATCAAGAACAAGTATCCACCGCCATATATTGATGAATTTCTTGATAGATGCAGGGTGCTAGGTTGTTCTATAAGATTTACTTGAGGTTAGGGTATCATCACTTGGAGATTCAGGATTAGATGATCCAAAGACTGCATTCAGTATGGGTCATTGTGGATAGGTTAACCAAGTCAGCCCACTTCATTCCAGTGGTAACTACTTATACAGCGGAGAGATATTCTCAAATTTATATTCGGGAGATAATTAGGTTGCAGGGTGTGCCAGTTTTCATCATATCAGATAGAGGCCCTCCGTTCAATTCCTATTTCTAGAGAGCCATTCAGAGTGAGTTGGGGATCCGCGTAGAGCTTAGCACGACATTCCATCCTCACACTGAAGGGCAATCGAAGCAGACCGTTCAAATTTTAGAGGATACGTTTAGAGCATGTGTGATTGCATTTTGAGGGCAGTGGGATGAGTTCTTGCCCTTAGAAGAGTTTGAATACAACTACAGCTGTCACTCCAGCATAGAGATGGACCCGTATGAGGCTTTATATGGTCGACATTGTCGTTCCCTTATCGGGTGGTTTGATCATGGTGAGGCTATGTTACTTGGTACAGATTTGGTACAGGATGACTTGGATAAGGTAAGGTTGATTCAGGAGAGGTTCCGCACAGCTCAGTCCAGATCAGAAGGCGTGTGATGTTTCATTCATGATTGGTGAGAAGTTCTCTTGAAAGTCACGTCAATGAAGGGCATTATGAGGTTCGAGAAGAAGGGCAAGCTAAGCCCAAGGTTTATTGGTCCCTTTGAGGTGTCAAGGCGAGTTGGGGAGGTTGCCTATGAGCTCGCTTTACCTCCCAATTAATTGGGAGTTCCTCCAGTTTTTCATGTATGGATGTTTCGGAAGTATCATGCCGACCTATCACATGTGTTGGACATTAGTACGATTTAGTTAGATGACAACTTGGTCTATTAGGAGGATCCAGTGATGCTCACCCTTGAGTTTGTGGAAGAGACTTCCACGGTGAGCTGCTCCCCTTCCTATGATGCTCAACAACCGGATGAAGTCTTCCTTCACTTTTTTGTTGTGTTTCTTTATCTCAGACAGTAAGACATAGTTGTTCTTTTGTATATTCTACTAGATTCCCGAATTTGTGACACCAGGTCTTAGCACACACATGCATCAGTAGACTTATTTTTGGATTTGTAATATTATGTTACTTACACTATCTATCTCTTTTAGTCTTAACTATAAATTGGAGTGGGCATTTCACTTAAATCCTGATTAATCAATATAAGATGTTAGAAATGTTTCGAAGTGGCTTGCCTGGAAACGGTGTCGGGCGCCCTCACAACCTATTATGTAAATGGGCTGTGACAACATGGTATCAGAGCACTAGGTTCACATAGGTCCTAAATGTTATGGGAAAACCTAATAGAGCCTTGTAGATCAGTACAGAGGCGTATGTATTTATCTTCTAGAGGCTGTGGCTAGTGTACTAGATTTCCCTCTTCTACTCTCTCAGAGATGGTGAGGACATGTACCGCTGATGTTATGGATCCGGGAGAGTTGCTCCCCCCGTTGCTAGAGGCTGATATAGAGGTTGGGGGAAGGCACCGGCCCTTGGTAGGGGACGAGAGCGTCCTAGAGACGTTCCAATTGCACCACCAGTAGATCCTAAGATGGATCCTATCATTGAGGAGCAGAGCGAGGTGCCCATAACTGATCTTACCCCGGTAGATTTCTTGACAATGCTGGGATTTTAGGAGGTCATGGGCCACATGCTACTAGTTCACGGACACTATGACTCGGGCTGGTTTATTTTCAGCAGTCCCAGCTGCATCATAGGCAGGAGTGGGATCCCAGACCTCTACTGCCCAGGCTCCAGGTCATACAGTTGCAGTCATCAGTCTCTGGGTGCACTAACAGCAGATGGGGCTCAGCTAGTTGCTGAATTGGAACCCCAACCTAGGTCAGTTATGGACGGCGATCCGCATAAGTTATTGGACATATGGACGAGGATGCACCATCCAGTCTTCGGCGGTGAGCGTCATTAGGATGCCCAGGACTTCATTGATAGGTTCAGGGATAGACTGCACAACATGAGGATATTGGAGTCACATGGAGTTGACTTCACTACTTTTTAGCTGGAGGGCAGGGCCTATAGATGGTGGCAGTCTTATGCACTTAGCAGGCCAAAAAGTGCTCCTCCCCTCACCTGGGGTCAGTTTACTTAGTTATTCGTTAATCGATACATTGCACCCTCTGAGAGGTCATCAGTTTGAGCATCTAGAGCAGGTTCAGATGTTAGTGACCGATTATGAGGCTAGGTTCTCGGAGTTGTCTCGCAATGCACATATGATACTTCCCATCGAGGCAGAGAGAGCACGGAGATTCGTTCGGGTTTACACCTCTCTATTCGGTCAGGTATGGCCCGAGAGGTAGAGATGGTCACAGGGCATCAACTAGTACTTGAGATTGCTCGTAGGGTTGAGGGTTACCGTATGAGGGGTAAAGAGTAGGAGCAGGAGGATAAGAGAGCCAGATTCTCCGGAGAGTTCAGAGATGCCTCAGCTAGAGGTAGGGGCAAGTTTGGGAAGGGTTAGCCCAGTAGGCCCCAAGTTTCAGCACCACTACCTTCTCGGAGTGCTCCAGTAAGCTCCAATTTCAGCGCCATGCTAGAGAGCTTTTATCACCCGCCATTTATTTGGGGTTTATCCAGTGTGTATGCAGGTCCTCCAGATTCTTCCATCTCTTATTTCAGTGCTATGCCGGAGAGTTCATACCACCCATCGGCTATTCAGGCTTCTTCTAGTGGATCTTCTGGTTTTCAGAGTCGGCCATCTGGACAGCAAGTCGCCATACCACGTTATTTTGATGCACAAACCCATGTCACATGTGGAGATAATGCCCCGGGCTTAGGGGAAAGGTAGTGCAGTTGGGGCAGTAGGCCACAACTCCAACACTAGTGACGTAGCCACCTAGAGGCAGAAGACAGACAGGTAGGGCCATCCCAGGGGTAGAGGCTAGATAGGGAGAGGTCAGCCATCTACTACTCAGTCAGGGTGGAGGCCAGACAACCGATGCTACAGCTAGATTCTATGCCATTTCGGCCATACCAGATGCATTAGCCTCAGATTCTTTCATCACATGTATTATTTGTTAGTGGTAGAGATGATTCGGTATTATTCTATATGCTTGTTCCCTGGTTATTTCTTCTGAGCGTTTAGGTGTTCCTGTTCATGTTTCCACTCATGTGGGTGATTATATGGTTGTGGATCGGATATACCGGTCATATGTGGTATATAGTTTCGATACTAGTGCAGATCTTTTGTTGCTTGACATAATCGATTTCGAGGTCATCCTAGGCATGGATTGGTTATCTGTATATCTCGCCATCCTGGATTGCCATGCCAAGACTGTTTCACTATCATTGCCAGGATTACAGAGGTTGGAGTGGAAGGGTTCCACAGTTGAAACGCCTAGCAGGGTTATTTCCTTCCCGAAGGTTCAGCGCATGGTTGAGAAAGGGTGTTTGGCCTATTTAGCTTATATCCGAGACACCACTACAGAGTCTTCAACGATTAATTTAGCTCCAGTAGTCCGAGAGTTCGCCGATGTTTTTCCTTCTGATCTTCCTGGCATGCCTTCAGATCATGATATTGGTGTCTTTATTTATTTGGATCAAGAAACCCAACCTTTATCTATTCCCCCATACCGTGTGGTCCTACAGACATGAAGGAGTTGAAGGAGGGTAAGGAGCGACTAGAGGAGTTGTTAGCAAAAGGGTTTATTAGGCCCAGTGTATCATCTTTGGGTGCACCGGTACTATTTGTGAAGAAGAAGGATGGGACTATGTGGAAGTGCATTGATTACCACCAGTTGAACAAAGTCACCATCAAGAACAAGTATCCATTGCCATATATTGATGAATTTCTTGATAGTTGCAGGGTGCTAGGTTGTTCTATAAGATTTACTTGAGGTTAGGGTACAGTTGGAGATTCAGGATTAGATATTCCAAAGACTGCATTCAGTATGGGTCATTGTGGATAGGTTAACCAAGTCAGCCCACTTCATTCCTGTGGTAACTACTATACAGCAGAGAGATATGCTCAAATTTATATTCGGGAGATATTTAGGTTGCAGGGTGTGCCAGTTTTCATCATATTATATAGAGGCCCTCCGTTCACTTCCTATTTCTAGAGAGCCATTCAGAGTGAGTTGGGGATCCGCGTAGAGCTTAGGACGACATTCCATCCTCACACTGAAGGGCAATCGAAGCAGAACGTTCAAATTTTAGAGGATACGCTTAGAGCATGTGTGATTGAATTTTGAGGGCAGTGGGATGAGTTCTTGCCCTTAGAAGAGTTTGAATACAACAACAGATGTCACTCCTGCATAGAGATGGACCCGTATGAGGCTTTATATGGTCGACATTGTCGTTCCCTTATCGGGTGGTTTGATCATGGTGAGGCTATGTTACTTGGTACAAATTTGGTACATGATGACTTGGATAAGGTAAGGGTTATTCAGGAGAGGTTCCACACAGCTCAGTCCAGATAGAAGAGTTACGCAGATACGAAGGCGTGGGATGTATCATTCATGATTGGCGAGAAGTTCTATTGAAAGTCACGTCAATGAAGGGCATTATGAGGTTCGAGAAGAAGGGCAAGCTAAGCCCAAGGTTTATTGGTCCCTTTGAGGTGTTAAGGCGAGTTGGGGAGGTTGCCTATGAGCTTGCTTTACCTCCCAATTTATCGAGAGTTCATCCAGTTTTTCATGTATCGATGTTTCGGAAGTATCATGCCGACCTATCACATGTGTTGGACATTAGTACCATTTAGTTAGATGACAACTTGGACTATTAGGAGGATCCAGTGATGCTCACCCTTGAGTTTGTGGAAGAGACTTCCACGGTGAGCTGCTCCCCTTCCTATGATGCTCAACAACCGGATGAAGTCTTCCTTCACTTTTTTGTTGTGTTTCTTTATTTCAGACAGTAGGACATAGTTGTTCTTTTGTATATTCTACTAGATTCCCGTATTTGTGACACCAGGTCTTAGCACACACATGCATTAGTAGACTTATTTTTGGATTTGTAATATTATGTTGCTTACACTATCTATCTCTTTTAGTCTTAACTATAAATTGGAGTGGGCATTTCACTTAAATCCTGATTAAGTCAGTATAAGATGTTAGAAATGTTTCGAAGTGGCTTGCCTGGCAACGGTGTCGGGCGCCCTCACAACGTATTATGTTAATGGGTCGTGACAACATGGTATCAGAGCACTAGGTTCACATACGTGTTAAATGTTATGGGAAAACCTAATCGAGCCTTGTAGATCAGTACAGAGGCGTCTGTATTTATCTTCTAGAGGCAGTGGCTAGTGTACTAAATTTCCCTCTTCTACTCTCTCAGAGATGGTGAGGACATGTACCGCTGATGTTATGGATCCGGGAGAGTTGCTCCCCCCGTTGCTAGAGGCTGATATAGAGGTTGGGGGAGGGCACCGGCCCTTGGTAGGGGACGAGAGCGTCCTAGAGACGTTCCAATTGCACCACTAGTAGATCCTATGATGGATCCCATCATTGAGGAGCAGAGCGAGGTGCCCATAACTGATCCTACCCCGGTAGATTTCTTGACAGTGCTGGGATTTTAGGAGGTCATGGGCCACATGCTACTAATTATGGACACTATGACTCGGGCTGGTTTATTTTCAGCAGACCCAGCTGCATCATAGGCAGGAGTGGGATCCCAGCCCTCTGCTGCCCAGGCTCCAGGTCATACAGTTGCAGTATATCAGTCTCTGGGTGCACTACCAGCAGATGGGGCTCAGCTAGTTGCTGAATTGGAACCCCAACCTAGGCAAGTTATGGACGGCGATTCGCAGAAGTTATTGGACATATGGACGAGGATGCACCATCCAGTCTTCGGCGGTGAGCGTCATTAGTTGAAAGCGGGGGTGATCCGAGTGGTTCGATACACCATATGGTTAGCCAATGTAGTTCCAATGCAAAATAAAGATGGTAAAACTCGAGTATGTTTGGATTACAGAGATCTATACAAAGCAAGTACCAAGGAAAATTTCCCTATGCCAAATATCCACATCCTTGTTGATTACTGCGCCAAACATGAACTACAGTCCTTCGTGGATTGTTATGCAGGATATCACCAAGTGTTGATGGATGAAGAGGATGCAAAAAAATAGCTTTCACCACACCTTAAGGTACCTACTGTTACTGGGTCATGCCTTTTGGTCTAAAGAACACCGGGGCAACTTAGTTGAGGGCCACTTTTCATGGCATGATGCACCAAGAAATTTAGGTGTTTGTAGACGATGTGATCATCAAATCTAGGATCTAGGACGACCATGTTCGGTACTTGAGAAAATTCTTTGAGCGGCTGCGTAAATATAATTTGAAGCTAAATCTGGCCAAATGTGTATTTGGGGTTCCATCTAGCAAATGTTTGGGATTATAGCCAGTCGGAGGGGCATCGAGTTAGATCCAACAAAGATAAAGTTTATTCTAGATTTGCCTCCTCCAAGAACCAAGAAAGAGGTTATGAGCCTGCTGGGAAGGTTGAACTACATTAGACGATCCATTGCTCAGTTAACTTCTACATGTGAACCATGCTATTCAAGAAAGATGCAAACATTAAATGGACAAATTAGTGTCAAGAAGCCTTTGACAAAATCAAATAATATTTGTCGAACCCGCCAGTCTTGGTCCCACCTAAACTTGGGAGGTTATTGTTTCTGTATTTGATAGTCTTGGAGAATTCTTTTTTATGTGTCTCGGGCTACTTTACGTGACCGGGAAAAAAGAGTAGACAATCTACTATTTGAGCAAGAAGTTTACCAGTTGAGAAGCCAATTACACTTTGTTGTAAAGAACTCATTGCGCCCTTACTTGGGTGCTCATAAGCTAAGGCATTACCTGTTAGCCTACACCACTTACCTTATTACCAGGTTGGATCCTCTGAAATACGTATTCCAGAAGCCTATGCCCACAGGGAGGTTAACAAAATGGGAGATACCGATCCCTGAGTTTGACATAGTCTATGTCACCTACACGGCAATAAAAGCCCAAGCTTTAGTGGATCACTTAGCCGAAAACCCTGTTGATGATGAATGTCAACCTCTGAATACTTACTTTCAAGATGAGGAGGTGAACTCAATTGAGATAAAATTAGAAGAAACCAATGCTTGGATAGGTCGGACAAACCCAGAAAAGGGTTTAAAAAGCGTAGACCTTCCAATAAGGAAGATGTTTGTTGGAATTGTGGCAAAAAGGGTCATAGAGCCAACCAGTGTAAATCTTCTAAAAAGAAGAAACAGATTAATCTCTTAGGTCTAGATGATGACACTAAGGAAAAGCTCTTTTCTATCCTCCAAGATAGTGGCGATTCCTCCTCTGAATACTCTTCTTCGGAGGAGTACAGTGACGATGATAACATCAATGTCGCATACGAGACTGATGGAAGCCAGTCTGGCAAGGAGGAATGTTCCTGTAATGGTATTTTTTGTGACTGCACTAAAAATACAATCAAGGTTATCACTGAGGATTCTAAAGAAGTCCTCTTTGACGTCATAGAACATATTAAGGATGACGAATCCCGAGCCAAGTATCTTTTAGAATTAAAAAAGATCATTCTTAGTTCTCAGAAAAGAGAGCACTCTAGGTCAGTAGAATCTTTTAGTATGAAAACCGTCTTGTCTAGATTCGATAAACCTTTAGAACCGTCTATCTCTGCTATGAGAGAAGAAATGAATTCCCTTAAACAGGAAGTCAAAGAGATCAAATCCCGACTTGAGAAAGTCGAATTAGATACTCTCACTTCTCATGTACTTCGTGATGTTTCTTCCCAAAATAATAAGGAAAAGTCTGTCTCTTTTCCTGATTCTAATCCTCTTGGTGAATCTAGTTTCCCTGGAGAATACCCTGAAAGTTCTGATTCATTTCAGGATCCTCCCAAGGTAGCCACCATCAAATCTCTAAGTCAGCATATACCTATCACATTGGTTATTGCTAAAGACTTCGTTCTTAACAAAATCGCACTGCTTGACAGTGGAGCTGATAAATTGCATTGTGAAAGGCCTCATCCCTTTAAAGTACTTGGAAAAAGGTACTACTCGCCTGTACTCCGCCACTGGAGAACGAATGAAAATCAATTATAAATTGACCAAAGCTCATATTTGTAACAGTAATATCTGCTTTACCAATGATTTGTTATCACTGAAGACATCAATGAAGATATCATTTTCGGATTACCTTTTATTAATCAGATAAAACCCTACACTGATGATTTTGATGGAATTCATACTACTATCCTTGATCAAAAGGGTTTTCTTTCCATTTGTGAAATCTCTTTCTCCTGAAGAAAGTTCTTTTCTAAAACTTAAGACCGTTTTTCGAATCAATAGACTTTCTAACCAAATCTCTTTCTTAAAGGAAGAAATTAAAATCGAACAAATCAAGCAAATTTAAAAAACCCCGAGAATGGTCATTAAGATAGAATCCCTTCAAAGAAAGTTTGAAGATGAAATTTGCTCTGACTTACCCACTGCTTTTTGGAAAAAAAAAAGCATTCTGTTGAATTCCCCTACATATCAGATTTCTCTTAACTGAATATTCCTACTAAGGCTAGACCTATTCAGATGAATCAAGAAATGATGGAAGTCTGTAAACAGAAATTAATCATTTACTAGAAAATGGTATTATTCGTCCCTCTAGCTCTCCTTGGAGTTGCTCTGCCTTTTATGTAAATAATAGTGCAGAAAAAGAAAGAGGTGCTCCCAGGCTTGTAATTAATTATAAGCCCCTTAACACGGTCCTTAAATGGATCAGGCACCCGATCCCTAGTAAAAGGGATCATCTTAAACGAACTTATAAAGCAAACCTTTATAGCAAGTTCGACCTGAAATCTGGTTTTTGGCAGATTCAAACTGCCGAAAAAGACAAGTATAAAACTGCTTTTAATGTACCTTTTGGCCACTACGAGTGGAATGTCATGCCTTTTGGATTAAAGAATGCTCCCTCTGAATTTCAAAACATCATGAATGGTATTTTTAATCCTTATATGTTAATTGTTTATATTGATGATGTGCTTATTTTTTCTGAGGATATTGATTCTCATTTCAAACATTTGAATACTTTCTTTAATGTTATTAAAAATAATGGTTTGGTTGTTAGTGCTAAGAAAATTAAGCTCTTTCAAACAAACCTCTATCAGATTTTTAGGACATGACCTCTACCAAGGCAGTTATAATCCTATTTGCAGAGCAATAGAGTTCTCTAGTAAATTCCCTGACGAGATTAAGGATAAAACTCAACTTCAAAGGTTTTTAGGGAGTCTTAATTATGTAACGGATTTCATCCCTAATATTAGGCAAGTCTGTGAACCTTTATATCAAAGACTTAGAAAGAACCCTTTGCCTTGGAGTGAAGAACAAACCAATAGTATCAAGAAGATCAAGAGATTAGTTCAGAATCTTCCTTGTTTAGGGATTTCTAACCCTGATGCTTATGATAGTTGAGACAGATGCCTCTGACATTGGATATGGGGGTATTCTTAAACAACGAATCAACTCAACTAGTAGTGAGCAACTCGTAAGGTTTACTTCTGGAGTCTGGAACTCTGCTCAAAAAATTTATAGTACTGTTAAAAAAGAAGTTTTGTCTATAGTGCTATGTATCACCAAATTTCAAGATGATTTGGTAAACAAGGAATTCTTACTTAGGGTTGATTGTAAATCAGCCAAAGAAATTTTACAAAAAGATGTTAAGAATCTTGTTTCAAAACAAATATTCGCTAGATGGCAAGCTCTACTATCTAGCTTTGATTTTCAAATTGATTTTATTAAAGGAGAAAACAACTCCCTTCCTGATTTCCTAACCCGAGAATTTTTACAGGGTCATGAAGCAATCAAGACCTGAATCTCCTTTTAAAAATGTTAAACCTGAAAGGCAGTCGCCTTCGACTAGACTTTTCGCACCAACCAGCCTAGCCCAGCTAAGGCCTTCTTTTCCTCCTTTGCCCTCACGAGGACAAAGCCTAACAAAAAACAAATTCTCTGTTCTAGCAGACCTTCCTAAAATTGAAGGCCCAAAACTAGAAATCGGGTCATCCTCTCAGTCTCGAACTGTTACACAGAATAAGAAGAGTTACGAAATGAAGGTTCCTGAATCCTTCGCTTAAGCAGTCGACCCTAGAGTCCCAATCCAAAAAACTCAAATCCCTGCTGATGAAACTTTTGAATATCTCACAGCTAAGGTAATTCCTATCCTTGCCTTGGACAAGGAATATGAAAATGGAAGGCTAACTGATTTAGTTAAGCCTTGTTACAATAATCAAGACTATGTAGATAGTCATGATCCTTTTAAAACTCGCCTATACTTCGAAGCGATATTAGTTGATACTGATTCTATTGAAGTAGAACACACGTATGGGGATAAAGACCCCAGCTTCATCCAGTACTCTAGATGTACAATTAAAAGAATACTTTCTCCCTTTGAATGGCACACAGACCATTTGATTACACCCATTTCACTAAGTATGGTCCATAAACCTCAGTCTTATAATTGGTTCTCTTATCAAGAAACCTGGTTCAATTTTATGTATCTCAGACCTGGACATACTTGGTTTCTTAAATACAGCCCTGAGTTGTCTAAGGCCATCATTCCCAGATGGTTCTATGAATGGTGGAAAACGTTTGGAGGAAAACTAGAAATCCTCCCACAACAGTTTAAACCAAAGTTTGAGGAATTTCAAATCCAACAGGAAATTTCAACTCTACCGGCTCACATTAAAGCCTGTAAATATTATATCCAAAAGAGGATTTGTTATATCATCACATGGAACTTCGCCATCATAGAATTCGAAAGAATCAGATATTTGTCCAAAGAGATAAAAGTAAAAGGTTGGGTTCCAAAACCCAAAACTCCTTCGATTAACAAGGGCAAAACCACAGCCTTGTCTTCTCAATCTACCTCATCCAAAGCAGCTCTCAAAAAGAAGCTACAACAGGCGCTTCTTAACATAGAAAAGCAAGATGAAGTTGTTCTCATGCAGCTCATTGAAGAAGCTGCTTCCTCTGAAGACTCCAATAATGGAGATATGTGTTTCCCAAGAGGATTAGCACAATCCTACCAAGATCCCTATTATGAATAGGAACTTGACTCTTGATAAAAGATAGAGGTTCAAAGAACCGGAATTATCTTTTATTAAAAGACATTCATTATTCCTAAAAGGAATCTCGATATGGTCACTGTTCTAAAGAATATGTTTCCTCACTTATGTTTGTAAGCTTTAAGTGGGAATGCCCACTTTTGTCATGTGAATGCTTACTTTATCATTACTTTCTGAAAAGAAAGAAAAACTGATAAGCATGCGTCAGTCCCTATCCTAGAATAGGTCCCACTAGAAAGATAAGAAATCTTATCTGATAAGAATCTTATCTGACCCCAGAGATAAGAAATCTTATCTCTAAAAATTGTCGGCCATAATTGAGTCGTCCACTTATCTCTTTTGAGGTCTATAAAAGACTCTCGCTTGTAATATTGAAGGACACGGAAAATTTTACCCTCTCTCTTTCTATCTAAAATTTCCAGATCCTTTTGTAATCGTCCATCCTTTCTGTTGTAATCCTCCTTACTTATGGAATAAAGCTTTTATTAAGTAAGTCTTTACTGTTTTTACTGTGCAAATTACTATATTTTCCGATCCTGTTTTTATTGGTATCAGAGCCATGGCGGTATCCGTATTTAGTATGAGCAGCTAAATACTTATACTGTCCGGTGTTTAAATGTTTTACTTTTCAAATTATGCTTATACTTGAATAATATTTGCTAAATTTCTTATAATTATTATTTTGAATTATCATGTTTTATACTATTCCTACTTTGTATGAGGTACTTATCTCTCTCTATGTGTGTGAGGTTTCCGAGTAATACCCGGCTTAAGACGTTGGCCAGCCATAGTGTGGTCGTAGCCAGGAGTGCGTGATAGACCTATTAGGTGGTCCCGTTGCTAAGATACACTAGAGAGATTGAAGAGGTAAAATCCAAGAGGACATGTAGGATGTCATAAACCCTTGATAATTTTGAATTATACTTATTTGAAATTCTCTTATTGATTCTTGTATGACCTTTATTTGAATAGCATTACATAGGCATCAGGACAGTAATTATTCAAAATGAGTAAACATATTTTGAATACTGTTAAAGCTTCTTCTAAGGCATCTCAGATTGCCAGGACTGAAAGTAATCTTGATAACTGGAGTATTCCTGAAGAACCTTTGTCAAAAATTTACCAGATAGGTAATTTTTCTTTTGTTAAAAAACATAACATCAAGACCTGTGAGTCTACTATTGCAATCAATAATTCTTTAGAGATTATTAAATTGTTAAATGAACAAGACATTGTCAGATATAAATCTCAGTTTAATTATCTGCATATTGGACTTGTTCAGGTTGCTGTTAAATCCCTTTTCGAAAAGGTCTTAATATTCCTGTTTGTGCTTTGTTGCGTGATGCTAGATTTTTAAATTTTGATGATTCTTTATTAGGAACACTTGAAAGTAACTTAGCCGATGGCCCTGTTTATTTCAATTGTTATCCTAATTTCTCTGTTGATATCAATGATCCAAATATTATGGATACTTTGACTTTGAATATTAAGACTAAAAATATGAATAGTAAAATTGACACTAAAGAATTAGCTGTCATCTATCGAGTCTATTACAGACTCATGGGAACCACTCTTGCCCCTATGGCAAAAATCGAGAGTGTTAAAGGTGTTACTATGTTAATGGAAGCGAACCATGAGCATAGTACTGTCTTTGTCCCTCGGCTTCTTAAATAGAATGACCTCCTAGCCAATAACGATTGGCATTTTGAAGCCATTACTCAACCTTTACCCACTCATAATGAGAAACGACAAATTGAACGTGTCATCCAACATTCGGATGGTTCAATTGATCTTAAATTCTTAAACAATCAACCTCGCCGAAGTTTCGCATCTTCTGCCTCAACTTCTAGACCCCCGGAGGAATCTAGCAGTAATAAAGGCAAGGTTAGTAGAATAGACTTTTCTGGAGAAATCCCTAAGGTCTACTACCAACCTTTTGTGCATGAGCCCAGTAGCCCTACTGACTCTGTCATGGAACCCCCTCGTCACTATTCCGACCCAGGTTTAGGTGTTATCACTTCTGAAAATGATTTTTCTCCAGACATGAAGTCTTTGAAAGCTCTCTGGACCGCACCAGAAAATAAAATAAGGGTATCTTGGTATACAAATACCTATTCTCAAGAACAAAAATCACTTTTTGCAAAAGAATGGATTTCGGATATGAAACGTTTAAAATGTGATATTGAATTTTTTAAATGGTTTGAAATCACTGGTAAACTAGATGACCAAAAAGAGTCTCTTCAGGTCCTTGTTAACAAATGGCATACTCAGGCTAACAAAGTTGTTGAGTCTACCATTCTCCCCTTGAAGGGATCAAAATCCCGCTTTCCAACAAAATTATCATGGCTTCACCTTTTAAATTAAAAAGTGAAAAACCCGATAATTCACCTTACAACAAGGACCTTGACAAAATCATTGAACAAAATAACTACACCAATCGCCTTTTGTACACTGTTTCCCAACAAATCGAGGAAGCTAAAGAAAAATCAGTTTTCTCTGTTCCTGGTCCTTCCAAGACCAGTACCATTATTAGTACGATAGAGTCTAATCCTATTTTTAAACCTCCAGAATTTTCAAAAGAAAAATTTCCAAAACTAAGTAATAATTTTAAGGTTTCTGGAAAATCCATTTTTCGAAAAGGTCTTAATATTCCTGTTTGTGCTTTGTTGCGTGATGCTAGATTTTTAAATTTTGATGATTCCAACTTTTATTATCACTTCCGGTACTGGCAGGGGCAATTACCATGTTATTTACCGATCGAAACTTTAATACAAACTTTTTTTGATCCCGTTGGAGGGGGAGACCCCAAATTATACCAGCATCTCTTTTGGTTCCTCGGCCATCTAGAGGTGTATATTCCCATTCTGCCTGAATCCGGTATTATAAGTCATATCGATTCTACTTTTTCGAGAAAACCGATTTTCGGGTATCTAGGCATGGTTTATGCCATGACCAGTATAGGTGTTCTTGGATTTCTTGTTTGGGCTCATCATATGTTTACTGTGGGCTTAGACGTTGATACCCGTGCCTAGTTCACCGCAGCTACCATGATCATAGTTGTCCCCACTGGAATCAAAATCTTTAGTTGGATCGCTACAATGTGGGGGGGGGGGGGTTCGATACAATACAAAACACCCATGTTATTTGCTGTAGGGTTAATCTTTTTGTTCACCATAGGAGGACTCACTGGAATAATTCTGGCTAATTCTGGGCTAGACATTGCTTTACATGATACTTATTATGTGGTTGCACATTTCCATTATGTACTTTCTATGGGAGCCGTTTTTGCTTTATTTGCAGGATTTCACTATTGAGTAGGTAAAAGCTTTGGTCGGACCTATCCCGAAACATTAGGTCACATCCATTTTTAGATCACTTCTTTCGGGGTTAATATGACCTTCTTTCCTATGCATTTCTTAGGGCTTCCGGGTATGCCACGTCGCATTCTAGATTATCGAGATGCTCACGCAGGATGGATTGCCCTTTGCTTTTTTGGCTCTTATATATCCGTAGTTGGGATTTTTTGTTTCTTCGTGGTCGTAACAATAACTTCAAGCAGTGGAAAGAACAAAAGATGTGCTCCAAGTCCTTGGGCTGTTGAACAAAATCCAACCACACCAAAATGGATGGTACAAAGTCATCCAGCTTTTCATACTTTTGGAGAACTTCCCGCTATCAAGGAGACGAAAGCTATGTGAAGTAAAAGAAGAAAAGGTCGCCAATTGCTACTAAGAACCTAACAGAACTTTTCAGTATATGGGTTAACAAACCACTTGTGTAGGTCGGGGTTGAGAATTGGGGGGCCGTGCCCTACCCCGTCGGCCTAAGCCTCGCTATGAGAACTGACACTTTCTAACTCTTTATAAGGAGTGAAAGCCTCTTGACTGTAAGGAGAGGAGCTCCGCCCCTACTTCAATTAAAGCTCGCCCCCCCCCCTTTTTCCCTCTAAAGCCCCTCGCTCCACTCATTTTTGAACTTCTAATCAGACCTGGCTGAACTTTCCACTTAATAGATCAAAGGGTCGTTCATTAGCCCTACTAGTCAAATAGAGGAAAAAGAGGGATGGATTTCGACCTTGCTTTTTTAGGTCTCAGGCTAGCTTTTGATTTATATGAAGCTTAAGGCTTAGCTCATCAAACAAGTGCGCCAAAAGTGGCGGATGGTATCATATACTCTTATAAGAGAGGCACGCCTGCTTTTAGCTCGTAGTTTCACTATTGCTTTTGCCTTACTTTCTATTTTATTAGTAAAGTGCGATGGGGGGCGTGTGCAATAGTTTTCTTACTTTCTCTCGATCGCTTCAATATCTATAATTTGAGAGATAAGAGGAAAGCCCTCTCTCGAATTCGAAGATGTAACACAAATAATGACTCTCTTTGCCAGGATGTCAGCAGGTTAGGTAGCTCTAAGGTTTTTTATATTCGGTGGAAGGCAGGATGAAACTCTTCCCCAACCAAGTGAAACTAAGGGTATGAAAGAGTTCACGATCTGATCTATGGGGTATTTACCCTCGGAGGATGGCTAAGAATATCCATTAAACGAGCGATATGGTCATTTTTCAAGCACGAATAGAACGATCTAAAGGGGTTGTGCAACCTAGAGATATGGCCATATCTTTTTGATGAATGTGGTATCGAGGTTTGGTTTATTTGGAAAAGAGGTCAATCTTAGGGGAGACCATTCGAATGGTTGAATTGATGACTTCGCTTCGATCTCTTCGACTGAACCTAAAGGAGCCTTCGATCATTCAACTTTAGCTTCTGAAGGAGGAATTATGTCACTTGGAATTTCGGAAAGTGAATCCTCTCTTTCAGATCCTGGCCTTGGTAGAACTTGTCTTTGATTGGGATTTCGATTAAAAAGATGTTAGGCCGCTTCCTCATGTGCCTAAGAAGCCGAGGCAGTCTCGATTGAAGCTAATTCAACATTTTCCTACTCAATCTTCTTAATAGAAATAGCACTTGATCAAAGGGGAGCATAAGCAAGTTCATTGGTAGAAACCTTTGTAATCGATCGCTGGGAACCTCAAAGCTGTCTAGGCCAGGAGAAAACTCATATTAAGCACTGCCCTAGCATCAATAGGTAGATAGCGAAGATCAATCCATCTCAATCTACAAAAAGCATTGCCTTGGGCATGCAACCCAAAAAGATAGAAGGACCACTCGCTCGAAGAAAACTCTTTTAGACCCTGGTACCAGCCAAGCGACCCGGCAACAAGAGTCGGTTATGGAATAGCCTTTTAGTCGGCTTTCTCATTCTTAAGGACTTTCTGGCGGGTAGGCTTCATAGCGACCCTGCCTTGCTGACAGCTAGGATATTACATATATATTTGCGCTTGCCTTCACTTAGAAACTCTACGCCCCCTATTAGAGTAAGGCATGCTCTCGAAACTAGATTCACTCGTTCTTGTCTCCAGCGATTAACCTATTCCAGAGTAGTCTTGTGATTAGCCTATCCCGCACTACTGGAAGCCTTTGTAAACTCATTAGCGGTTTCTATCGTAGTGGAGGTTGTTGTGAGGAGATCCTTGTGCCAGTGAAGATTGCTTCCAATGATCGAGAAATAAAAAATACAAAAAACATTGCTATATTTCCAACACTCTAGATAGGCGGAAGGATCTATGTCCATCCCCAACTTCCTTTGAATCCACATCGGAAAATTTAGGCTTTCTCTACTGGGAGTCATCAAAGGAGGAATGGGCATACGCTGGTTCGATAAGCCAAGGAAAAACAACCACCACTTGGTTTTGACACTCAAGCGACCCGCCCTGCTAAAGAAGATCGATGCAAAGGTTAGATTTCACCATCTCTATCTAGCCAACTAGTACCATTTGATCTTAAAAAATTAAACCTGGAAACTTTCTCTCCCCCAGAAAACGCTCTATCCCCAAGCCCCTTTACTAGGTTGGGCAAGCTTTGATGCCCCTACTCCCAAGAAGTTGCTGGTCCGGATCGTGGAACTATCGCTCGAGAAGTAAGAAGCTGATCCTTGTTTGGTCATAAGGATAATAGTTCTTCTTAGATCATGGGCGGCCGGATCAAGGGTTACACGCGATTGGTAATGGCACAACCATAAGAGGAGTAGGGGAGACAAGGTTAGGCACTGGGTAGCGCAACGCATATGTTTCAGGTACAGAGGCGACGAGGGGTGCTAACCCGGCCACCCAACCCAGCAGGTTAGGGGCAGGTCGGCCATAGGTTCGGATCCTGCACCTTTCTTGTGGATCATCTTGTGCTTACCGGATAATGGGAATAACAAAGCAGAAATTTTGAAATGAGCACGAAATGTCAATATATGAATTGTTTCATTATTCGTTATTTACGGGTCTTTTAGTTTCATTCACTTACAACAAGAAACAATCACTAGTGTTTGGTGTAGCACTTGCATTTCTTCTCTCTTTCCTTGGTCTTTCTTTCCGTCATATTCCTAATAACTTATCCAATTAACCGCTAATGCACCTTTCTTTTATCAAATCTCAGGGACATGGTCTAATCATGAGGGTAGTATTTTATCATGTTGTCGGATCCTATGTTTTTATGGATTCCTTCTTTGTTACCGGGGTAATGTCTCAAAACGAGGAGGCCATAGAGAAACGTTTTTTAATCCTTTTCGTGAAGAACTCCATTCTATCTCTCCCTCGTTAGGAACAAAAAAATAGGGTTGTGCCCCAGTTATGCACTCCCTTCGTTCTACGAACCCTTGTTGATTCTGAACTTTGTTCGCAAAGGAACCGGGCCAGCCCTTTTTATGCGCCGCTTTACCCTGAAAGGAAAATGAGCTTTGATCCATTGGGTGCTAGGCGCTCCTATGGTTCACGAGAAGGAAAAAGGATGTCGCATCTGGCACGAGATGATAAAGAGAGACAGCTTTGTCTTTCAATAAACAGCGGATTGACAGAGCTCTTGGCATTGCTTTGTTTTTCTCTCCTTTCCAATCCGAGTTCCGACCCTTTTGTTTCAAAATTTCTTCGGTTGTACTGAACCGCTTGTAGAATCAAATCCTGTTCCACAAGATCCTATATCAGCTATACGTCCTCCTTCAATTTATGCTGGAGACGTCGCCAGTGCTATGGGCTTTGGCTTATGTAGATAAAAATGATGAATGGGATTGTGGCACTCCACTCACCGCCAATGAGGAAAGATGCCGTCGAAAAGAACGGAACACTATTTTGCTCTGTTGGATGCGTCGGATCCCGTATAACAAGCGAGCTGTTTACCCTCAAATTCAAACATGTGGGCGCAAAATGCTATCCTGCTTTATTGTTACGTAGCAATAGAAGCCTGATTATGCTGCTTCGACGATGCTTTTTCGCCTTCATTTTGCTCTGGACAGGAGCGCTAGTGGACACGGGGAGGGAGTAGGCGAAGCTGTCGTTCGTAATGGAAAGAAAGATACCACTAATTCGCCTCTCTGTTGGACCGTCGGCGCGAACACAGTGGTCTCTGACCAGGACCATGAACCAATTCGAATTTGGATCTTGACATGTCGGTGATTTTTAACCGTAGGCATTTTTCCAGGAAGTTGGTGGGCTTATCATGAATTAGGCCAGGGTGGCTGGTGGTTTCGGGATCCCGTAGAAAATGCTTCTTTTATGCCTCGGGTATTAGCCACAGCTCGTATTCATTCGGTAATTCTACCCCTTTTTCATTCTTGGACCTCGTTTCTTAATATTGTTACTTTTCCATGCTGTTCCTCAGGAACCTTTTCAATTTGGTCTGGATTGCTAGCTCTCGTTCAATTTGCTACATATGATACACGAGGAATCTTTTTATGGCGGTTCTTCCTTCTAATGACCGGCGTATCTATGATTCTTTTCTCCCAGATGAAGCAGCAGGCATCGGTCCGTAGAACCTATAAAAAGGAGATTTGTGTTGCGCAAAGTACTCTTGTGCACATACGTCATTCGGCTCGCGCGCAAGCCCGCCCCCTTATGTTATGGAAGAATTGAGCTTATTGATGGGCTGGTTATTCAGAGCCGACAATTGGCTGTCGGATTCAGTCCTGCAACTAGAAGAAGATCGCTTCGGGGTCACTGTGGCGTGGCTGAATATAGAGCAGTACGCCCTTACAGCCTTTGATTAGTAAATTATTTATAACTTCGGAAGATGGTTAAGGTAGCTTGCTTCCAAGCCGTTGCACTAGATGGGCATGCAGTCGTAGTAGTCGGCCCAGAATGCCTCTCTTCTTTACTAAAATACTATTTCGGATGAATGGGGAATTATGTCGCTCTTTGATCTGCAGAATAAGGCTTAGGAGTGCTGTCTTTTATAGCAGAGATCTCTCCATAGTGAGATTCTATCTCTTACTTGGGAAATTGTGGTCAAGCCCTCCCTTATTCCTCGGAATCTGGCGGGCAGCAAGTACTAGAATCAACCTATATAACCTTTGTTCCCATGTAGTCGGCATTCTAGAAGAAAAGCTTCCCGGTCGCCTGCCTCCTTGTGCGGAAATGCTTTTCATGATCTCCAGCTCTTTCCCCCTAGCTCGTTCTTTACTAGGCATCTAGGCGAACCCGTCCGGTTAATTAACTCAACGTAAAAAAAGCTCATTAGGTCAAAACTAAGGGGAGTGCTTACTAATAGCTAAAGGTTAACATCTCTCCGCCCTTATTAGTAGTAGCGAACATCAGGTAACTTCGTGCTGTAAAACGACAGATTGGTAGTGAAAGGCAATGTACTAAGAAAGCGCAACTCTATTAGACCTTTATCTGGAAAAAGCTGGAAGAAAGGCGAGAAAGAAAGGTTGCCTACTACTATTAAGGGCGGGTAAGAGAGAGAGGTGAGGTCACTAGATTAGTAACTTTATTCAATCTAAAAGGTTGGCTCAGTGCCCTATCCGCCTTTAAGTGAAGGAGCGCTTCCACCGAAGATGGCAGCGGGAAAGACGGGAGCACGAACGAGGTAGCTTATGCTTTTTTTCATCTCACTACCTTTTTATAGTAGAATCTGGAGAATATGAACTTCTCGCATTCTTCTTTTTGGTACGTTGTTATGAGCAGCTCTGGTGCTCGATCTTGGGTCTGAGGTATAGGTCGAATCATGATAAAGAAGGTTTGGTGATTGTATAATTCCCAAGCGGAAAGTCGTATACTTTAAAAGTAGATGGAGTGATCAAGAGTCCCTTCTTAAGCCAACAATACATCCAATGGCATAGAGTGATGCGTCAGTATGAACATGGAACTCCTTATTCCGGATTGGGGCTACCAGCAAACACTCATGTGCATGGTTAAAGGCTTAGTCCTGTTCCGGTTCCCAAGCGTTGTACCTTTCTTCTGCAATGATTCCATTCTGGGATTCCGCACTTCAAAAAGTCTTTTTTGATGCGTCTGTAATAGCCCTTGTGTCCAAAAAAAAAAAAAGAACGTGCTACGCCCGGCCAGTTTTTCAGTAGATGAGATTAGGATGAAAGGGATTTCTTTCATTAACATTCAGTGAAGGTGCATAGCTTCTTTGAATGTCCCGCTGATTGACTACTACATCTAGCGACAGGACTGATCCCGAAAGAGAGGTCTTTTTTTATGGTTATGAAATCGCTTTGATTGAAAAGCAAGTCGATGATGCCATTAGTCAAACGGGCGGGTGAGGCGAGAGTCCTTCACTGCACTCATTGGAGAGAGGGTAACATATCTTATATAGTAGTAAGGTCTTATCCCATTATTAGTAGCCGAAGTGTGGGCCGGCTAAATCAGGAAAAAACTTTCACATGTGCATAGGAAGACTAGTACATGTTTAAGAAGCCTTAGTAGACCTCTGGAGGACAACAATTTGCTTTTCCAATCTGAGATTCTCTTTTTTATTTTCTCCAGCAGAGGAAGGTTCTCTCTTTATTCTCCTGAGGGACAAGAAAACATCCAGGTACTTGACAGGAAAACTACCATTTTATTTTGATTCCTTTCAATGATCTGGAATTTCTGCGAGGAGATCTTTTCGAGAGGAAGCACGGGCTCTTATCGAAATTGACCTGTTGGCCATTACAACATTACCATCAACTTCTTACTTCTTTCCTGAAAGATTTTCTACTTCTTAAGATACCGTTTATGGCTGTTATATATTATTAGAACATCGTTATCAAAGAGAAAGTAGGAGAGTGCTGGGCACGATCTCGAAACATGGTACCAAGTCCCAGCTTAGCACTTCTTCAGCTAAAATCAACATGCTAGGTTTGGAACCCTTGTCGCAGCCCTCGAGAAGCTGGAAAGTACACATGTGGCACACCATCCACAAGCATTCCAAAGTCTTCATTGCATAAACATCCATGTATCAAATTCCGCCATTTATCGCAAAAGCCCATTCGATCCAAAAAGATGCTTTTGCCATATCCTGACTTTCTTTTGACCCCCCTCCCTCCTATGTTGTCTTTAGGTTAAAATCCCCTATCAGTTAAAGCCACCTCGTGAGCCAAGGAGATCTTCTCTACAATAGTGAGTCCTTTAACAAAAGCGCCCCTTTTTCCTTAACTATTTTTATAGGGAGAGTCAAACTAATTCTTCGAGCTTGAGAGAATTTAGTAGAAAAAGTTACAAAGCTCTCCTTCAAATATCCGTAAATAAAGGTAGGTCGGAATTGGTGAAAATTGGAAGGACTTTAGACTTTCGGAATAAGGGCAATTAAATTGGAATTCAAACTTAGGGCTTAACAGCGCTTTCAACAAAGAAATTGTGAACCGCCCTGACCAAGTCGTCAACAAAAGTATTCCAAGAGTGCTAATGAAAAAGGCATGGGAATCAAACAATTGAAAGGATAGGGGAGTCACAGTCCCCAACCAAGGGAGTGGTTACGTTCACTATGTCCCCCTTATTCCCGACATGCTATGGTGCCCCGGGGCTATCTCGCGAAGATCTTCGATCTGAACCTTCACATCTACTCTTTCTTAGAGGATGAACCACGCCTTCGCTATAACACGAATATAGCGATCGAAGAGCTATGGCTCAGCTGCTTTGCGTATTACACCGTATTTCCTGAAAAGGGCATGCTGCAAGAGCGTAGGTGAGTGATAAGCATAGGAGGCGTGCCCGAAGGGCAGCGGCAGTAGTGTGGTTCCAGATGTCGTCGCTAGATTGAGATCTGCAGGGTGGCGGTACTTCGACTGCATTGTATCAGGTGAATAGAAGGGGGTCGTAGGCTTAGTAGGGCTCGAACCTACAATATCATCGTTATGAGCGGTACGTTTCAACCAATTAAACTATAAGCCCCTAGGGATCTCTACATGCAATTCACTCACTTCGGGCAGAGCGGACGAAAAGAGGAGGCCTTTATCCTATCTGCTTCTTCCTTTTCCCAGGAATGAAGAATTCAAAAAAATGATTTTTTTTTATTTTCGTTTTTTATTTTTGTTTATAGATAGATATATAATATAATATTATCTATATATTATTATTATATATCTAAATAATATTAAGCAAGAGGCCCTTTAGCGACTAAAAAAGCAGGTACGCTTTCTGGCTCAATGGGGCGGGGGCTTTCTATTTGCTTGCAATGCCGGCTGTTCGCCTTTAGTTAGAAGTAGAAGTAGAGGGCGCCGTTTTCCCCACACTTCAGAAAAAGTGAAAAAGTATGGATGAAGTAAAAAAGTACATAAGGAGTGAGAAAGAAAAACTTGGTTACCTTAACCGAAGGTTAGGCCGACTACTTTAGTAGAGCAACACCTAAAAAAGTTGATTCCTACTCCTTACCCTTCCTTTCAATGTTGCCAATTCCCAGAATACTAATGTACCCTCGTGTATACAGTTGTCCAAAAACTTTCTTCCTCCGACTTCTTTAGCCACTTCCGCATCTGTCGTATTCGGGAAAGCTTGCTTCGTGGCGGAGCATTTAGCAATGCCATCAGCCTAGTGAGGGCTGTCTGTCTGAGGATAAGTTAAGGCTGGGCCTGTTGGGCTTGCTTCTCATGAGATTGGGTGAGGGAATCAGAAAGGGTCTCAAAAACCGGGCGGGCGGGCAAGCTCCCTGTCGAGCTGCCGATTTCCCTCCTATCCTATTGACAAAACCGGATTCAGAGGTTGTTTCTCTTAAGACGAAAACGTACGATTGCAGTCACGAAGGGTTTCCACCCTACGTCATCATTTTCATGATTTTTTGTTAAGTAACATGAGCAATCGGGATACCGAAGAGCTGTTGGCGGGGCGGAAACACTTTTAACTGGGGGTAATGCTTTCTATTCGGCCTTCGATTCGATGACGCCTGTCACGTTGTTGTAGAATAGTACTCCACCATCCGATCTGACTCTCGGTCGGTGACATCGGCTGATTGCTTTTTCTTATCGGGGGCTTTGACTTTCCTTCCTGTTCCTTGTTCTGTAGAGCGATTTATCCCTGACTATCTTAGGGGAAGATTTCTCTCTTCTTTACAAAGACAGTCGGAACGCAGTTTGGTCCCAATCAATGGGAATAATACAACATGAAGACATCACGCATTAATATTCACAAACAAAGATGATACTGAATGGGCTCCTCTGTTGCGCCGTACTGCTTGCTTTGGAACCTATTCGGATGGCCCAAGATAGGATACACTTTGATTTCTTGTTGCGTGAAAGTGCTTGAGCAACCGTCGGGAAAGATTTATAGCGGGGAAAGCAGCCGAGTCGTCCGTCTTATCTTAGAAATTGCCTTATTAAGGTCCCATCCGTCGTAACCCTTATATTGCATTCTAGCAAGTTTGAAGTTTTATTCTTCGTTTCATGTGGTTCCTCGGTAGGTAGGGCTTCCATTAGTATAGTACCGTGTGCTTGTGCAGGTGAAGTGAAGCTTTTGTTGATTGATTCCAGACAGGTCTCTCGAGCCTTCTTTCTCGCTCTCATCTATTTTACATAGATGATTGGTCTCGAGCGTGAAACTCCCCAGGGATTAAAAACTAAATTCGACTTTTCCCTAATGCCAATAAGAAAGGATGGTGTTTTTAGGTAACAAACCACACCAAACAGGCTAATCCCGTAGCAAGAAAAAAAGAGAAAGGAACCGGGTTGGCCAGGTGTGAAGAGAAAGATATCGTACAACGGAGAGCCAACTCATAGAAAAGCAGGGGCGCTAGATTTGAAACAAGCTAACAGGAGAAACTAAATAATCAGCGAGCGAAGATATTTTGTTCTTCCTTAGTCCAATCGAGATATATTTTATTGTACTGTTGATGCGGAACGAAGGCGCTTTCCGGGGAGGTGAGGGTCGTAGACATGATATTTAGATCACCTTGAGTTGAGAAGGAAAATAAGCTCTTCAAGTTGGTGAGAGAACGGGATGGGATTGGGAATGAATCGATGGACTCCGGGAAGCTTCGTACCTACATTCTACTCTTACTTAAAGGCATTCTTTTTATTTCATTAAAATTGACGTTTAGAACCAACCTTACATAATTCACGACGACGACAAACTGTGAACCTATATCTTACTCTCTCCTACTCGAACCAGGTAGCCTTTTGTAGGAATGTGTCATGTCGAAGAGTTGGAGCTATAAGGAGATAGTTTAGTAGGAGCGAAGAGACGTTCCCTATGGGCTATCCCCTAATGTAGGGTTTCTTTATGCCACTAGTCCAATTATGATATGCTCTACGGGAGCAAAACAAACTCTTTCCCTGGGTCCGGGAGTCCTTTTCTTTGAGAAGAACATCCCCTTCTTCGGCTTCATCTAATGAAAAAAAAATGACTCCTGAATCGTCGGTGTGTTCCAAACCTTGATGTCGAGCAACTCTCGTACATTTCGAACCTCTCCCTTATAAGATGCAACTCGCCTATCCTCTTATAGAAGGAGGTATCTCATAGGATCTTCTTACTCACAGGAAGAAGTTCAAGATGAATAAGTAAGGGGATAGGTATTCCCTTTCTCATTATATGGTTTTGGAATATGCCATTCCCCCTAAAGAAATCTGATCCGTGCATCTTGATACTGATCCGTATTCTCTTTCAGTTGAGGTGGAATATCTGGGTGAAAGCCTTTCCCCAAACCCTAACCTAACATCGAAGAAAGCCGGTAACCTTCCACCTCTCAATCTAAAGAAGACGCTTTCCTCTCCGGCATTGCCATTCCCCTCGATCGGAACTATTTTAGTCTCGTACCAAAGCTCCTATCCCTGCCAGTTTAGTACCATCGGGCAAGCATCTTCTCTCTCTTCTGATATGAGATGGGGAGAATCCGCAACAACTAGAAGTCGATCATCTTGTCCCCGCTCCCTTTTTGTTTACTCGATCTAGGTATGCCCTTTCTCTTTAGTTAGCTTCGTGGGAATCCCAGATCTCTGTCTTAAGCTTCCCGCCCTGCTCCTGATTCCATTCTCGTGGCACCTTTATCCGGCCTAAGCCTAAATTTCTTCAAGCAACCGCCCTCAGTCTCCGGACAAGCTTGAGTTCTTTCCTTCCCTAGGGAATATCCTTTTTAGTTAGTTAGATTGATCCTATCCTATCTGCATCTTAGCTTAGTCGAAAGCTAGAGATTGATTCGAAGTAAAGCAAGTTTCCTCGGTCAAGCTTATCACACATTAAAGAAGTGAATAGACGATGGCTTACTGGTAAAAAGGTAGACAGATTTAGGGTTCTTCCCCAGTAAACCCCTTACCCTATAAAGAAGAAGGGAGATGTCATCGATTAGATCATATGCCTAACACAAGCAATTCGAAGGTTGAAATCAGAAGGAAAGTTGCCGATAGGCTCACCTTCAACAGGTGGTAAAATCAAACAGAACCCCTCTTAGCCAGCATCCCTTGGTGCACTCGTCTCTGCTTTAGGTGACTTTCTCTCCCTTCCATTTATATAATCTAATGCTCATCAGTGTCGGGACAGCGCCAAAAACCAAATAGATAGGTGGTTCAGTATAGTTTTAAGTAAATATCAAAAAAAGAGGTTGTTAATTATATACCATATTTTGATGGTTGAGTGACGAAGAAGAAGAGAGATAGCGTTCCGACTAGCTAGCGATGAGGATAAAAGAATCTCAATGTATGGTCCTAATTTAAACACGCCACCTACACGACTCACTACATAGGTTTAAGGAATGCAGGATAATATGGTTCCTCATCCCTCGATATAAAGATGTTTAAAAGGCAAAATGATAAGCATTAAAGCCTCTAAGCAAGATTAAAGTGTCCTATTAGATAAGAAGACCTAAAAAACCAGTCAAGGGAAGAAGCTCGGTAACAAAAGGGAATATTTCTTTTTTAGTTAAGTTTGCGCATGAATGATCCACTTGCGGCCGCTAACGTGACCATCTCCAAAGGATATGCCTCAATTTGTGGCAGCTCAATATAGGGGGAAGGCAGCTCAATATAGGGGGAATGTGTTGGGAGACGACCTCCCGCCGCGGTAGTATGAGCCTTCCCTTTCCTTGATGTTACACAAAATGCGCAATGGGGGATAGTACGAGGTGACTGATAGCATTACATTATACGAATAGAAAGATATGTTAATAAGAACGACCATGCAGACTTGGGGATCTAGAGCAGGTTTTTATTGTATATCCCTCGTGTGGAGAGCAACTTCCTCGAATATCAAGGCAGGGAGCCGCGAGGAGAGGACTTCAAGGGCTCGATCTACGGCTGGGTCCCGTGGTTTGATAGAATAAACACTTCCAAGGATAGTCTACACACACAAACGCAATCTCCTTTTCTTAGGGTTATGGTGGCACTATGTTTAAATTTACTTCCCCTCCCCTTCAACCTGCCCCAACTCCATATATATATTATCAAATAGAAGAGTCAAATATAAGAAATGCAGTAATCCTACCCATTGTGAGAGGCATCTTCCACTTTGTAATTGAAGGGTTCCAAACCTCGCTTCGTCGCTCAGTCCGTCGCTTCTTTCCTCCTATTTTTCCTTTCTGGCTCTTTATACCAATGTGATTTAATTCTAGGTGCATATTTCAATTAGCGTCTTCCATGATTCTTAGATCCAGAGGTAGCACCGGTCCATAAGTAGCAGCATCCCTTCCTCTTGCACCTGGTCTACTATCTCTTAGGTCGATATCCATTAGCAGCAGAGGGAGAAGATCTGTAGTAGAAGGTAACGAACTAGAGAGTTAGAGAGAGATCAGAAGCAAAAATCGGCAAGGCAAGGAGAAGGCGGAACCCAGGTGCTACACTAAACTAGGCGTTACCTGGGGCCGCACGACTCAGGCAGACTCTCTACCCGTGCGCATGCCTATTTCGCTTTAGGAGGTATCAGAGCAGAGTTTTGGGTAAAAACCTTTCGATTTCTGCTAATTCTCTTCTTGTTCTACCATGTACATGACGATAGCAGTAGTGTACTGTCAGCGGCGGCTGTTGTTAAGGAAACACTGAAGGATCAAGTGACCCGACTTGATGGCAAGGTCGACCATTTGGACGGACAAGTGTAGACTATGGTAGAAAGGCAGGGGAATCCGGAATCGTTGATCACCAGACGCTCGCTAATGAGTATCGCGTCTTCCCAGTGAAGTAGAGTCGTCTTCATGGGGCCTCAACTATCCCGGTGGCGATGTCGAAAGCATGACCGACCAGGTCAAATTGAGGATCTTGCTGTGGAGATAGGCTTCCGGTTCGTGAACGAATTTCTCACTTGGCGACTCCTGACTTGAGTCCCGGAACCACAACCATTCAACGGGATTCGAAATGCGAAGGCTCGAAGACCTATGGGACATGGAACAATACTTTAAGGCTGTTCCTGCCCCTTTTGATGACCAAGGCACAATGGCAAGAATCTATCTCTCTGGGGATGCGAAGAATATTTGAAACGACTTTCGAACCATCACACGGATTCCGACCCAACTACCGTGAGGACAGAATGGAAGGGGAAAAAAGGATTCTATGCGCAGACGTGAAAGCTCTATCAATAGAAAGATTCTAGCTTCTTTTTATTTAGAGAGGAATGATTCCCTCGTCTGACAACCGCCATTCACATACTATTCCTCCCCACTAAAAAGAGCGATTGAGAATCTCGAGAACCAAACAAACATGCAGAAGTGAGCATACCCTAAGGCTCTCCTCTCTCCCCCTTTTTTAGCCAACACCATCAACCCCATTTTTCAGTGAGTCAAAGCCTAAAATCTGAAGAATATAAGGAAAGGAGATCAGAAAGATAGGCGAACTACTTGACTATAGTATGGGTCGGATGTTTCCGTGAGCAATAAGCAGCAGATCTCCCCTTATTTTGGGAAAGCTGGTGGCCATGTGTGAATTGTTTCAAGGCAAAGGGCGGCCTGATTCGACATTCTCGTTTACTCTGATCCGGTCGAGGTGGTTTTCATGTACCAGCACGTAGGTGTTCTAAATTCCTTTGACCGAGTCTTTCTGGCCCCTATGAACATCTTTTCTTAATGTATTAAAGACGACCTCTCTAATCGGTGAAAAGTGGTGGGTGTCCACTAACGTCCACTCCTGAGTCGGCTCCGATAATGCAATTCCGGGAGGAGTCGGTAGTTGGGCACTGGATCCCTTCGGACCTGGAGAATGTGTGACGCTGGGTCGGGGTTTGGTGAACCAACTGGTCGCTCCTCTAGTTGAAGTATCGGGCCCCTTTTTCGTTGCCTAGGTTACACCTTCGGAATACCCCATAAGGGAAATTTTTCTACTCCCCCAAATCTTATCTTTAGGCCACGTCGATTCCCTTTTCGTCATAAGGCGTGGAATTAGACCAAGGGGAGTCTTTATAGGAACTAGTCCCTTATATTTCGCACATAGGAGATCGAGACACAGCCCCAGGGCTAGGGGGAAAGATGTAGATCGATCGCCCTAGATAGACAACTACATAGAGGTCTCTACTAGTCTATATATTCTTTTATTTCGCTCCCCCCCGTAAGAAAAAGATTACAACCTATGAGGTCTGCAAGTTTCACATCTAAGTAATACCCGATCCGATAGTTTACGATATAGATAGATAGATATATATTTCTAAAGAACATTCTAAGAAAAGATATTAATAGATATCGGTAGTTGTCCGGTCGTGCCCAAACAATAATATTCCGGAGGGAAATGCACCTAAGATCAAATATTTTGAGCCGCCTTCCGTAGAAAATTCAGACTTTCTTTTTGATGCTGCGATCACATAAAAACATAAAGTTTGAGGCTCAATACATGGCAATTGAATCATAGGTCGAGATCATAAAGAGCATACCGCGAGTAGGAAGTGGAATTAATACAATGGATTCAAAAGCTTCAAACCTCTCTTGTTCGAAAGAATTGAAACACATCGAAATGGTACCAGTCGTACTTAATAATAGAAGGATTTGGCAGAAATATGTAAAATTGTCCCTCCTAAAAAGATTATTCCAGAATAAATAGGCAATAGTTAGGAGAGGTGCGCCAGCGGCGAGCGGAATCAAGGTTATTAGATACCTCAGGAAAGCCCAGCCAGAACCACACGTGCAAGTTTCCTTGCATGTGGCTCGTCCGTGATAACTTCTCCCGATTTGCGTGAACTAGCGGACCAATCACTAAGTGGGGATGCTCCCTCCAGCATGAGCGAACCCTTTCGAACTGGTTAAGAATGGGCGGCACTATCCCGGCCCAGATCTAGCCAGGTTCTATTGATCATGTCCCCTTACCAACAGTTGTACCTTGTCTTGGGGCGTCTTTGTCTTTACGATAGTAAGCTCACCGGTGAAAGCCAGGTGCCCTAGGTAAGCTCTATTTGGCCCAGAGCATTGATTTCCCATAACGAATAGGCTAGCTCTATCTCTCAGTTACCTATCCTGTTCTCGAGAAGGTCCCTCAGTTCCTCAGCAGCAGCTCGAGGTGCATTTAGTTGTCTTTCATGAGACGAGGGCTATTCCCCACTCCATGGCATGACACCTTTCGCTCATCCATTCCGCACATCTAGACGCGGCGCCCTTTCTCATTATCATCTACCGCCCTTTCTTTCCTCCCGGCTATGCACGCATGAAGATCGTCGAATCTATGCTCGACTTCAGTTGCCGGTGCTATAATAGGTAGAAGTACATTATGGTAGGATCAGTCACCCAGGCAAACAACCCTCCTCCAAGAAAAATTGTGCTATGCCCCCGATCCCTATAGAGCGAAAGAGCAGCCTGGTGATCCTTAGGTTGCAGCACGTCCGCTGCCGCCGTTTCTAGGACCGACCGACGCCTCACCTGCACAGGTACCTTCATAGTGTAGTCTCGGTCACACATTCAACATAGCATTCAGACACATGTGCCTTCCAGAACCAGGGGTATTCGAGCCTGCTCCGTACGATTAGCCAGCCTTGCGGCAGCAAAAGGATTAGACGTCCCCCCATGCTACGGTTCCCTGCGGTCCAAACCCTGTGCCCCTTTAGGTTAGGGAGCTGGAAGATAATAGCTCCTCCGCATCCCAAAGTGTGCTGCCCTCATAGGCGCGGAACACTAAGTAATCCAAGCTAACCCATATTGTTGACTAACGGTGGATAATTATATCTCATAGAGGTACTAAATACAACTTCATGAATGAGCAAAATGAAGGTTGCATTAATGATAAAGATCTTAGGGGAAACCGCTAAAAAAAATTGAACATGTGGGAGGATCCAAATGAATTCTGCTTTCGTTTCCCCCGTATGGAGCACTGATTTACTTACGTTACGGTCTTCAGCATGCAGGCTGCACTCTAGGCGGCTAGGAAGGCTAGCTAGACTAGCAGCCAGACCAAGAATGAAAGTGTAATGATGGTGATTCCACACCAGGGTCAGTAAAAAATTGAATGTAGAGAGGGGATCCTAAACAAAAAAGGAGTCCACGACCCCTTTTTAGAGCGTATAAGGGGAGGTCGAATCCCAAACCTTTTCTCTCGAGTATACCAATTACAAAAAAATATACGTCACTTTCAGGCACATGCGTAGCTTCCGCGCGTGGCTAAAGGTAAACAGAAAAAAAGAGCTCAAACTCTTTTTTTTTAGTTCCACTGAGAAAGTCTTTTCTTATAAAAGACGCCACTCTACAAGGGAAGATGCAGATAAAAGGCAATAGCCTGATGTCAGCTTCTACGGCATAAGCTTTAGATCTATCAACGAATAATAAACATTTCATAAGTAAAGCAAATTTTTTTGTTGAAATCTCAAAGAAAGGTATAGGTGAAATTTGGAACAGTCATTTCAATCTTTTTCTTCCAATTCTAAGAAAGACAAATCCCGAAAAATCCGTCAATAAATGACAAACTCCATTATACAGATGATAGGACAGGGCTAGGGTAGTAATCTCGACGGAGATTAGGATGGTAAAAATTCTCATAGGTGAAGCAAATCAAACCAATTTTCAGACAAAGAAGATAAAAAAAGAAAACTATAATGGCTAGGAAAGCTCCGGAGATTCTATGAGAAATTGAAAACGTCGAAGTAAGTTGTGGCTTGTAAATAGGAAGATGAGGAGATAAGGGGCGAAGGATATTCAGAAAGATTTATGTTCATTCTCTCTTCTCGCAGAGCGGTATAAGAAATGACTACTTTACTTAAGCAATTATGCTTATTCTTATTCTTTCTTAGTTGAAGTTTCTATATTGATTTTTTCTTTCTTTTATGAATTTCATAACTCCAAATTCTTTGGTAGCGGACGTGTTTGATAGTTCGACCGTTATGCCCCGTCTAACTCAACTATTCGACTGTACGGCTATTGTGATTGCGAGAGAAAGGAGGGATGGAGCCTTCCTTTACCATCTGGCGGTTGATAACAAAAGTGCTTCCAGGTACACGACTGTTAGGCTCATCCAAGGCATATTTACGGAAGTAGCAGGGAAGTTGACCGTCATGTTTGAAAAAAGCTGGCCAAGCCTATGTCACTTTCTTATGTAAGGAGAAAGGGAGATCAAAGAAGCATAGAGCCGATAGGCGAAAGATCAAATCATAGAGATAGCAGATCTTAAGAGGCGGAAGAAAAGGAACCTCGGCAACCCATAGATCGGAGAGTCCGCGCCCGTGCCGAAAGTGAAGAAGCTTTCCTCTCCTTTCATTCGAGAATGCCCGCCCTTTAGCACTTCCCTTCCAGAAGTGGGGGTAGGAGAAACGAAAACGCACTTGATCAATTACCATGCCGTGTCGTAAGACAAAAAGTCACCTGCAGGAGCGGAAAGCCACTTGACTGTAAAGAGAGGAGCTTAATACCAATATCATGGGGAATGGCCTCTACTCTACGAACCAAGTCTTTCTGACGATGCACCAGCTTTTTTTTTGATCCCTGAGTAGTTTCTTTTCACTGAGGAATGGGCGGATGCTTTAACATAGGCGGATGTGGGACACAGAAGAATAGATTTAGGTGCTTCTGAGTCAAGATATTCTTCTCCCTAAGTAGCATTCTTGTAAGTACAGAAGGAATTCTCCTGTCTCTGAAAATATAAAGCTAAAAGCAATCTCTGGTATAGATATTGATATTGACCCGCCTCCACGGGAGGTGGGTTGGGATCAAGAGAAGCAAGGCCGGGCAAATCATGCTCTTCAGGGATTGTGTCATGTCAATTTTCATAGTGAATTTCTTGCATATCCACCCAGAAAGAAAGAGCTCGAGGCGGTGGAAAAGGAGAATCAACAAGATAGGATGATCTGTCCCAACTAACAAGAGTAGGAAGATTCCAGCTTTGAATATTATGCTTGACGGTGATCATTTCTACCACGTCGTAACAGTCTTTAGTGCTTTCTGTTTCAATGTTTGGAACACTTCTTACACTTTTTATAATATCGGGGAATTTTTTCTCTTGGTCCGCTAACTCCATAAAGGGCTGGTGTGTTGGGGTAGAGCCTCTAGCGCCAATGTCCATGAATCAAAGGTGTCTGTTTATGGTATGGAATAGGAAGAGAAAGAATGGAACCGCTATCACTTGTCCTCCTATCATCCAAGATGAGCTTCTTTCATTCGTCAGTATGGGGTAGGTAGAGTCCTTTGCTCGTATTCTTGGCATTACTATTGTCACACTAGTCTTCCTTCCTTTTTAGTGCACATGAAACGAAAACCCTAATAGAGACTACCCACACGGTGATCAAACCTCTTCCTTCTCTGCTTCACTCTCAATTGATAGGCGCATGAACGAAGCTGTAACGGAGCATGTACGCGACGATCAACCACGGCTTTGCCAGCTGCCTGTGAAAAGAAAAAGAAAACTTGATCAGATAGTTCGTGCATGGCATATCCCACCTCGCCTTTGATCTTTCCCTTGCCGTGTAGATAAAGCTATAAGAGCCTCATTGGCCCGACATCTGACAAGCAAACCTTCCATTCTTATGTTTACATCACTTCTGTCTTTCTCGCATTGACCGAAAAAAGGTTTTAAATGAGCATCCCATGGGGAAGCCATATCTTGAACCTTCCTTCTCGCATTCAGCTATATAACTCAGGCAGCAAAGGTTCGAGCAAAATGGCGGTTAGTCTTCCTCGTCTCTTTCGGTGGGCGGCGGAAATAGCTCTTCTAGAATTAGCATGGATTGGCCAGAGACTGGGAGTAGTCGTCATCTTTTTCCAAAGTAGTCATCCAGCAAAAAAGGGAAAGACCACTTAACACAGTGGAATAGGAAAGAGAGCGTCGAGCACAGCTTTCGTATCACCAGAAATCCTTTTTCGTTTATTAGGAGACTGAATGAAAAAGGCTTTGTCAAGAAGGCATGATTGTCACGTCGATCGAAGGCTGAGAAATACTATCTCCGAGGCCCTCACTTTAGGGATATCTTTCACCGCTGACAGACATGGTTCAACGTGCCAGCTCTTCTTCTTCTAGAATAGTGATTCCCCCTTCCGAAACTGCCCCAGCTCATCACAACCCTGAAAACTGGGCATTCGAAGCATCAATCTCATTCTATGCTCTATGCCATCTTCTTTTGACTTTGACTATTAATTCATGTGCACAAACCTCCCTCACAAAGGAAAGCGGGAAAGTCATCTTTGCAAACAAAGGCCTTCTTCTTATACTATGGCATCTTTTCCAAAGCGAGCGGTCATGTAAACCCTTTGTCTATTCGGCTCTTTCCTTTAATAAGAACAATCTAAATGTAACACTTTCACGACGAAATACCGGGAATTTTTTATACTAGAGTCCCCCAAGAAATTAAGCCGATGATCGACTGTCCCTGCCCATTCTAACGGGGCATTCTATTCCTTCAAGTCCCACAGCTCTAAATGTGCCTATTCCTTCGACACCTTTCCAGGGAAACCGGGGAAAATGGCTTATTCCGCATCAACCTAAGCCCGTGTATTCTGACTAAGTGATCCATTGGCGAAAAGAGGGCCTTCATCCATCTTTCTTGAAGCTCTGTCAAAGAAGCATTCTATTCCGAAAAGGCTTAGGGCTAGGCTGAACCTCCCTCAAAGCCATGAAGTCCTAGAGCTCTTATTCCAACAACTGGTAAGATTCCCTTAACTGCAGATTCAATAGCACCGGTTATGAACCCCAAAAACAACAGGAAATAGAGCACAGTCTACTCAGAGTGGCACACCGGCAACGAGAGCAGTACGAGCAGATAGTGGAACAGAACTAGCAGCAGATATGCATTTAGCTAGCTTGAAAACGGACTCGTAGTTAGAAATCCTCAACAACTATCTTTAGAATTTCCTATCTCTCTCTTCAACGCTTTAAAACGAGCTAGAAGGCTTCTCTTAAAGCAAAAAATAGGAATTATGAAATCTTAATAAGAAATTCTTAAAGCATTGAAACTGAAAGTGGAAATAGAAATTCTCGTGAAAGTGGGTGAACCCCTTGCCCCTTCCCTGGTTCTCCTTGCACGTATCCCGAGTCGCGAGGTGAAACTGAAAGTGGAAATAGATTTTCATATCCGCTGTGGTGCTTTGCTCCCTCCGATTCGTTGATCTATGGGCATACGAGTCTTTTCCATAAATAAAAATTGCTACCCTTGTCCCTCACAGCACCACCCTTGAAGCTGAACCAAATTCTTGTGCCGCAAGTGACAACCGTTTTGGTACCTTACTATATGTTTGGCCTCCATTTCCTCTTCTCTCCTATTGTCCATCTTTCGGATGGAGGAAGAAATTATGACAAAAATTTCTACAATGTAAACGAAGCATGCGGCTATGCCTCCCAATCCAAGAACCCAATCGGGAATCTTGGTTCCTCTTTTATGATGATGAATGGAACTTATGTCCCGCGTAAGCCTTTGGAAGCAAACAATCGTAAAAAAGAAAAATCGAGAAATAGTCTAAGTAGAGCTAAGGTAAAAAAACATGGTCAATCCTGTGTAATCGATCTAGTGCTCTCACTTTCCCCCAAGGGACCAGAAGAAGATACCCAATGTTCAGGGTAGAAATCCAGGGTATGGTACTTTGATGAGCTGGCCGCCAGAGAGAGCACTGAGACGAAGAACCTAGCTAGGAATTTTCCTGCGTATGTCTACTTCTTGAAAACCTAAACGGGCAAGGTAAGCGTATCAAGAGAAAATGAGAAAAGCAAGGGAGAGCTTATGCCCGGCTAATTGAATGGAATTCCCGACTTTAAAGAATCATGTTCAAGTACCGAGGAGATTGATTTGAAGAGCTTTGGTGAGGTATGCTAAGCAAGATAGCTCATTTCTTGGATAAGGGCTTAATATAGCCTTAGAATGCCATCTTCTGGTCCTCATGTGGATGATTCCCATATGAGAATTGAAAGGTTGGTTTATCAGTTTGAAGATCGCTGCTGTGGGATCTAGCGGCTCCAGCCGCATTGACGATAGTCCTTCATTGCGACTTAGATTGCACGATCAAGATCAAAGTGTCAGTCCGTTCAGTAAGTTAGCCAATCGTCACCTTATCTTGCACGAGCATCGTCGTCCCCCATCACTTCCTTATCCTCAACCTCTAGAGGAGTGGAAGAGACTTCTTTGTCCTTCTTGTTTTAACTTTTGCTCTGACTTCTTCTCATCTAAGAATTTGCTTCGGCCTACAAAAGCTCGGACGAGCTGGGAATATCATAAACTCAAAGAAGACCAGGGTCAGCCGACCTAGAAGAAAACACAAATAGAGAGAGGTCAACTGATTAATAGGTATACTTGTCAAGCGACACAAACACATGTACATAAGGAATCACATCATCACCTCCTTCTTGCTCTTTGGCTTTATTAGCGTTAGCTGAGGCCTCTCTTTAATCATTCCTATGTTTCGGTGCTTTCCCTTTCTTTTAAGAATCTATCTCCACCACGGCTGTAACTCCTATAGGATCGGGGTACTTCTATACGTATTACGAGAAGGTCGTTGAAGTAGGATCGCTAGTGGGATAGTCCAGCGGTACTCCTTGCCTCTGTTGACACAATTAACCAATGGGGACCGACAGACAGCTTGCTTAGTAAAGTCTTTTATCTTTCCATTCAGGGGTCATGAATGATTAACAGAAATGAAGGGTGAGTGCAACGAACTAGAATTTTGGACCAATCTTGTGGTGAATAAAAGAAAAAGGTCGGGGGTCAGCAGCGTCGGGAGGTGGAGGTGAACAACAAGGACTCTCCCTCATAGCCGATATCCCGCCCTTCTTCCGTAAGGATGGATTCGGGCTTAAGCCAACTCGACCAAGGGGGGAAGGATGTTTTCGGAGGATAACTCCTTTTCAATAATAGGAGCGTAACCTACTACTAATGTATGTAGACCAAGGACTTTCCATTTCAACGGGATTCTCGTCTCAACGGCATTTACGCCAATCACTTCAACAGT
>CM067337.1:117395000-117405000 GCA_034376525.1 Nicotiana benthamiana | reverse complement strand
AACCATGCGCATGGATGAAAGAGCGCGCTTTGAGGGAAGAGGGGAAGAAAGACTATAGAAAGGCTAAGTGAAGTACTTATAGGGACTTCTTTAACATTCTTCTTTCCTCTTCTTGCTTCTCACCTTCTTTCCCTTTCCTCGCATCCTAATATAATAAAGATCAAAACGAGTTGCTCCAGGTCTAGATATCTCCCTTCGAGATTGCCAGCATCAGTCTAAGTAGCTTAAGTTTTTGAAGAAAAAGGTAGAGAAGGAAGGGTGGTTGAAGCAGACCATAAGAAGTATCTTTAGCATTTCAAGTACCCAGTTCAGAGCCAGGACATCTTTGGCATATCAACCAGCAGCGACTTTGGCATGATAGGCAGACAGCATATCTTGATCCATCGGTAGCAGAGCCATAGAGTGAATGACCTTAACGATTGTCTTAGAAGTAGCGATTTACTAGCCTGACGACTCAAAGCAAGGTCGAAATCCATCCCTCTTTTTAAAACTGACTAATTAACGAGTCACCAAGCAAGGTCCCGTTGCGCGGTAGTAGCCAGTTCAAGGAAGTGAAACGTAGACAGGAAACTTCCCTTTTTTTTAACTTTTATGTATGTAAGACCTTGTCCTCTTCCATTTCGACATCAAGATAATAGACGAAGGTGGTGCTGTCAACATTTTCGCTGAAGGCGAAAAGATAAACATCTCCCCGGTATACCAGCAATCCTTTTATGCTGATACCCCATTTTTACTCTCAACCATTGCATTTCCGAGAGGAGAAAATGCTCAAGGTTCTATATATTCTTTCTTTATTCAATTCATTCCTATCATTTTAGTTTTCAGTTCTGGGTTTCCTTTCCTCAAAGCTAATCGATCGCCTTCTTAGTTAACTGCGGAACCCTCCCTTTAGCCATATATCTTCAGAAACGGAGGGCTTATGAGTCACAGAATTTTAAGCCCAATAAACAAGGTAAGAAAGGTGGGGAACAGCGGCCTCACACAAAAAAGATTTGGCTAAGCAATCTCAAAGAGATTTTCAATAAGTCAATACCAAGATTTGCTTTCTGCGCCTAGTGATGTGATCATAATTCAGAAGCTGTTTTTGCAAAGAAGAAGGGCCCTGTTCCTATGGGTTCACGTGCTAAGGCTCCACTAAAAAAATGCTCTTTTTCAAATGAGAGGTCTTGAATGAGGGAAGTAGTGAAGTAGGAGAGGTAAAGATGGATGGGAATAGATAAGTAAGAGAGAAGGCGACACCAGCTAGCAGAACAGACGGAATGAGAAGAAATCCCCATGATGGATAGAATCTTTTGAAAGAGAGAACCATGAATGAAATAGCGGGACCAAACGAGCAAAAAGCCACGAAGGTTGACGATAAGAGCGTAAGACTTTATGCGAGAGGGTAGAGCCCTTTATCCTTTCAAGAATGTAATTATCCTTAATATTCAAGAGCAAATTCAGAACCTTTATAGTAGATTAAAAT
Organism: Nicotiana benthamiana; assembly: GCA_034376525.1. NCBI lineage: Eukaryota > Viridiplantae > Streptophyta > Magnoliopsida > Solanales > Solanaceae > Nicotiana > Nicotiana benthamiana. Next base: position 117,403,535 of record CM067337.1, on the reverse strand, counting down.
AAAGAAAAGACTTATATGAAAGTTCCCCTGAAAAAATGGTTGTTGTTGAATCAGCTGTGAAATACGCTCTTACTCACGAATCTGCTGTTCTAGCTTAGACCAGGCTATCTTCGAGAAAATAGGGGTCCCGAATGGGAGAAGAACAAGGCAGGTTGTCCTTTGGCTAGTTTGTAGTTTTTTCTAGGGCTATCTATTCTCAATTTCCCTCCTCGCCTAGAATAGAAGGATAAGATAAAAGGCAGGCTAAGCATGTATTAGCTCTTTTCAGGTTGATAAGGTGCAATTGAAAACTTTGGAGCACATCCTTACCTACATCGAACTCTATGTGTTAAGCATATAGCTTTTCCTTCTGAGCCGGGATCACACTTCACACTAACCGAATCTCGCATAGAATCCATAAATGAAGAAAGCATCTCAATTGGAGAAAAGTTAGTTTTCCCCGGGAATTTGCCTGCCAACGAAATTCTACTCATAAGTAGGTTCACATCGTGATCTAAGTTCCATTTCCCATCAAGAGGTTATGATACTGGTAAAGAGTCCTATTCTTCTCCTTGGGTTATGAAATAATTCAATAGCTCCGGGCTCCCTCACTGCATACCAAGGCAAGCTCTTACTAGATCCTACTATTCCTCATATTCCTACTGGATTTGAGCAACTCGAGTATGAACATTGTATCGCTATGCCCCTCGCCTAGCCCCGCTCTTTGGTTTAGGATGGATCCGGACTGGAAGCGAAAATACCGTAAAAATGGCTTCTTTCTTTGTCACCGCTGGACTCTTTTGTTATAGCTTGATGAGCTGAACCAACAAGAGATATTACGTTCTACCTTCTGCATCGAGCCCGGCCGAGAGTGAGCTTCCCGATAGTCTCTTCCTTCCTAGAAATAGAACATTAACTATCCCGTCTCCTTACTTAAGATATCTGAGATAGCTCCAAAAGCTAATAACTTATAATAGACGAGCCCATTATCCTTATGTTCTGAACTTGCTTCTTGGTACAAGGGAAGGGGCGAAGAATTCTAGTTCTAGTTTTTCTTCTGCCTAATCTTTAGAACCATGTGCCTAATAGGGAGAGGACCTTTATAGCCATAATTCTTCCCCCGGTTCTGCCTCCTTCTGAAATAGTGATATATCCTGTCAATACCACCCGCGAGCTATCCATTCTAACCTGTCTTTGCCTAGCAAGATACGTCTAGTTCTCCCTCCGCTTGCCTATCTCAGTAGGAAATTGGAACAGTCTCCGATTTCAAACAAAAAAAAAACTGAGGCGAGAGCTATACCTTCTGGAACCATAGCAATAACTGCTATAAAGTAAGGAGATGCGCAGGAACGATCCCTAAAGCAAATACTCAGAAGGCTCCACGACTAAGTATACTCGTTCAGACTCACTTTTGTTCAATTATAAAAAATAAACCACTTTGATGAATATTGCATCATTCAAGTAATTACATATTAAGATCGTAGAAACATGAGCTTGTGATATTGCTACACCTAATTCCAGACCGGTTAATGCAAGATCTATAAATAAAGGACCAAGATCCCCTATGAAATATAAAAGATCATTCACACATAGCATAGTCCAAGCGAACCCACTTAAAATCTTTACTGAACTATGACCGGCCATCATATTAGCAAATAAACGTATTTCAGAGCTTTATGCTCGGAAAAATAAGGAATTATCTTAAGGAGTACTAAAAAAACTGGTAATGGCAGTGGGACTCCTGCAGGGAATAAGAAGCTTAAAAAATTAAGCCCATTTTTTTGAAATCCCACTATACTAATGCCAATAAAAATGGAAAATGAGAGACCCAATGTAATGAGAAAATGACTTGTAACTGTGAAGCTATAACGTATCATACCCTGGGGATTACAAAATAACGAAAAAGTAAAAGTGATCGAGATGCGAGGGGAAAACTTTTGTTTAACATTTCCGGAAAGACCACCTATTTTTTCATTTACGGGGTTCAGCACGAAATCATAAATAAGCTCTACCAGGGATTGCCAAGCATTTGGTACTGAGTTTCCTCCTCCCTTTTTAGTAACAAAATAAACCAAAAGTCGGACCAAACTAAGAGTTAGTAGCATAAACAAAGATGGATTTGTGAATGAGAAATATAAGTTTCCTATTTTCATAGGAGTCAATGGGATTATTTCAAATTGGTCAAGTGGGTTGGAGACGAGATCTTCCGATAAATCCGCCGCATCTTTATAGGCTTCTCCCCCTACTCCGTTTTCCTGCAAATCTTCCAAAAGGTATTCAAGAAAGGCGATATTGTTGCTTTCCCCATGTAAAGCTTCAAGCTTCCACAACTTTTTGGGCATCTCTCCATAGGCATCAAGGCTCCTAATTTCACTCATATATCATATTGAAGCTCCACTGTACGTTCACTACATGGATTGAGGCTCGGATGATCCGTAAAAATACCACTAGAAGAACCTTGAGTATCGGACGATTTAAGGCTATACTCCATAATTGTTGTCGTGGATAGACTCGCATTTGTATACGATGTAACACTGGAATTTAAACTATCCTAATCAAATAAAAATATACGTCGAAACATTGTGATTGAGATAAAAAGATTCACTCAATACAGCTTAACTCCATCAAGCCTGTACGAGTAGTGAAGAAGCATAGAGCACTTTGGTTGGTTGTTGACCAACGGAAAGCATGGGAGAAAAAAAGATGCACAAACGAAAAAGGGCTAAAAAAAGGACGAAATCATTCCATATATAAAAAGAGCGGTACACTGAACACGAACCCAATATCAAAGAACAAAAGAGGAAGCTAGTGGATCATTCAACAGCAAGAATCTACCCTAGGATCCAACCTGCCAGCTTTCTTCTCTTATGATATTTCGAATAGAGAGAAACTAGAATAATGGGGAATATAATGGAGCAGACTAATACTCTATTCAACTAGAGGAAGAATCTTTATTAAATAGGATGCCTCCCAAGCGCCGAGGGGCTAACCGTCATATTCTCAATCGGCTTTACCTCGCTGCATACTTTCGTTTTGTATTCCTTACAGCTATTCTCCAATCACCCAAAAGCATCGGCGAGGCGGACATTGATTTTGCAGAAAGGCTGGCTGCCTTGCAGGGTTGCTTGCCAGGTTCACCGGTACTAGGCTATGAGTGGCTCAACATTGAGTCCAATGTAAAGCAAGCCTTGCGAATGATGGTGGCTCCATACGGGTAGGCGTAGGCGCTGAAACAATAACAAAGACAAGACAATTACAGGGAGAACGTACGTGTTCTCGGGCGATTGGGGACTCGGTTAGCATACAAGATCATCAATATAGTAATAGGATGCATCTGCTGAAGGCAAGACTCATGTAACAACAAGCTAGACCGAAGCTCAGCCATAATTGGTTTTGGTCGTTGAAGATTCACCGTAGTGACAAAGATTTCATAGTCCGAAGGCAGGCAATAAGGAATGTAAACATATCAGATTGGGACACTAGTCATTGATAGATGCCAATGAGTCACAACTATTCTTGAATGTAGGAAGGTAAGCCTCCATAAACTGATTTCCTTTCTTCACTCTTTCAGTATCATGTTTCTCACTAACCCGAAAGGATTTCTTTAAACAATACTTTGGGGAGGGGATCTTTGAACCTTGTTTGAGATCCTCTTCCCCTTTTTAGACAAGAAAGGAGAAGGGGAAGGGGAAGGGGAACTCTTTTTTTTTTGTTTTCACTTACATACGGCGAATCTAGGTCCAGCATCGCTTGCATTCAGTTATCAAGGGGGATGTCTACTCTTTCGTTTACATACGCAAGCTCCCGATTAGTCGCAATCACACTTCTGTGCAATATCCAACAAATATTAAAGCACTTACCGGTCAAGCATCAACAGAGTAGCATGCGGATTGGTGCCCAGTGACACAGTAAAGGTTGAACCATCAACAACTCTGAGTGCCCAGTCTAAGTTCCGATCAACCACTTCCCAACAAGGCAGCCGCCATGGTAATGCTATATTGTGGTCACAACGACAGAACTATCCCATCAGAAAATCATTGGATAGATCAGCAGGCAATGAAGGTCCAACATACCCAAAATATATAGGACCAAACTCTTGTTGGTACTTGAATTCCTACATGGATCGGCTTTGTTGTACATCATGATTCTTTCTATTCACACACCTCTCCACATCCATCACGAGGATTTGAGAAGTAATGAAACCTTACTATTGGGTTAACCTTAACATCAGTTGATGCTAGTCTGAGAGAACCAGCAGAGAGGGGGCCGACAATCTTTTCCATCAGGGTTGCCACAGTAAAATATACCGGAGAGGGGGAACTCCTAACAAAAGCACCATGAGACGGTGCTTTTCTCCCAAACATCTTCTTCTGCATGAGTGGCTATTGCCCCTAACCTTTGAAATTGAGCTGCTTCTCTCTCTTGTTCCTTATCTAGTTCCGGCCAGTGGCTTGGAAGCAAGCTACCCGCGCTATCAATCAGCTCTCTTTCCATCTTCTTTTCTGCCAGATATAGATGCCTTAGATTAAGAAAGGGTTTCCCGATGATCCTCTCCTGGTCAATTGCTTGGGTTTCGGACGATTGCTCTCTTTTTTAGTCGTATCAGGTGCATCGGCTTTGCTTTGACTTGCCTTGTCGTATAGTCAGTAATCCGATGTAAAAAAGATTCTTCTATGATAAGTGGTCCATTCCACCTTAAGAAGGAGCCAATTCTATTAGGTTTCCTATAGAGCGAGGGCCTCTTCTTCCTGCCTTTTATGTAAGAGACTTTCTTTCTAGCCTGAGTATGGGTGCTATGCTTAGATTATGGTTCCCCAGCCGACTGTTGAATCTCTTTGCCTTGGTTAGCCTTTTTCTCCCTTGCGGATTTATTACAATTAGCGATTCTGATAAACATTAATATAGAAATTGGGGCTAATTCAATAGAAATCGGTCGTACCTAGCCTCGATTCATGTCCCAAACATTGTCCAATTATTCATGAAAACATGCAAATAGCAGAGTGGGCGCATCTAATCTTTCTTCTTCAGTGCCAGGCATAAAGAGCTAGCAATAAGAGCAGGGGATGAATCTTTATCGGCTTCCTTTTGAATAACTTGGGTAACATCTGTATGGACATCTGAGAGAGGTTCTTTCTACTATTGCTCCTCCTCCTGCTAATGCTAGTGCAACTCTGAAAATTGTTAATGCAAAGATTTGATACCTCTTTTATTATTAGTAAGTGGCATTCTCTTATCGGCCTAATATCGTAATACATGGCTATGTCTCTAACCTGAGACTAATGCAATCAGTTCCTTCCTCCGCCTTCTCTTTCGACGTTCGCCAATCGGAGAGGATAGCCGATTGAGTCTGAACCTTAATTTAAAGATGGAAGGAAGACCCGGATAGACTTAATTAGGAGCATGGGCAACCCTTCGCGCACGAGATAGCAATGACAGGAGATTGACCGGTCGGGGTCGAGTGATCCTCAACAGGGGACAGGGAACCATCCCACAGAACTTGATTTCCCGAAGAAAGAGAGGGCACTCTTCTAATATTTAGCTCCTAGCTGCTCTACCTCTCTATTTTCAAAAGCCGTGCTCACTTATAGCCCTATAACCAAGTAGGCAGGCGAGACATCAGAGCAGCTGTAGAATGGAGATTGTAATTCCATTTATTTATATGAAAGGGGTGGCATGTGAAACCAGCAATCCCATATTGTGGAAAAAGAGCAGTGGCATTTGAGCAAATAGGTTTTGAGGAAGGGACTGATTGAACTAAGGAATTGAACTAATGGACGATGAGGAATAATAAGTAAATCTTGGTCGAAATCGAAAGCGGGGAAACTGACCACATGATCGGCAATGGGCATAAACCCTAAAACAAGATTCACTCGTTCTTCAGTCCTCACGTAGACATGAAGGGGAGGCCCCAAAGATAGGATTCAGATTTCTGAATGGAAAAGCATTTTCTGTCGGCCTATACGCTGACTGTGAATCAAAGATTTACTCATTGCCAAAAAAAACATACTCTATTTACTAGTTTAAATTGATTCCTTAAGGTAGTTAAAAGCCTTATTACTTACGCAATTCCACCAGTGTGTAATACATCCAACATTCTCAATATTAAACGTTTTTGGCAAGCAAGAGCAAGACTTCTCTGTGGGAACCCCCAGATAAAGGAGACCTGTCTAGTAAAATAGGCTTCTAATAAGAAATTAGCTCATTCATTACTTATGCAATGACTTCGTTTTTCGTAGCGGCAACGTTACTTTTATATCTCCCTAGGCTTGTCGAGATTCCCTAAGAGAAAGGGTCAAATCTGTAGTTGTAGTTTCTATACGTCATCCAATCTCGCTTCCCTTCATCATCCATTCTGAGGAAACATTCTTGAATAATAGGCTAAGAATAGTCTTATAAGTCCTTGTCCGTTTTGTATGCTCCAGTAAGAAAGTCCATTACTTTGGCTAGTTTCATTTTAGGTAAGCAAGCTGCAGCGCGAGTAGCCTTTTTTTACTTTTGCTGCAATAGAGGAATTTTCATTGGACTAGTTAAAAGACTTAGATAACACACCGGGTTTATTAAGAAAATGTTCACGTAGAGAAAAGAGATTAAACTAGTCATTGCACTAGTAACGTCTACGAGCCTCCCGCTTCAGTACCATATCCTTTTTTACCAGCCGTATGCCCTGTCAACCCTTTGTGACGCTTGCTTCCTAGCTAGAACTCACATAGTGCAAACATAAATGAGAACTAAGTATAGTCTAACTCCGTAGCGCACAGAGCAAGAGTAAGCTATTTCACTCGAGAAGAATAAATGGGCTAACGATCGGCTCAGATAAGGATGCCTCATCTCTTTCCAAGCTAGCTCCGATGCAACTGCTATCGAACTATCTCATGGGGATATCATAGGTAAGAAGGAAGCCAATGCTGGAGGAAGTGAATAAATCATAAGAGGTTGTTAAAAAGGGTATGTTGCTTGCCCGAGTAGGGGAAAGGGTTGACCTAAGGCAAGGTTTACTTATCCCACTCTAGTGCTGGTAGGAAGCCTCCTTTCGAGTAGTCTCATAGGTCAGACCGGTTCCAACCAGTCATGCTAAGGTTCCTAGCGAAAGATCAAACTTATGACTAAGAAAAATTTCTTGTCTTAGACTTAGATAGCAGTTACAAGTTTAAAGTCCAGCAGCGAGGGGAAGACTTTTGTAGAGAAGTTTAGACTGGTTGACATCTTTTTTGACAATTATTTATAGAAAGAGAGAGGGAGGAGATCGAAACGAAATACTTGTATCGAACGAGCCCCTGTCTCAATTACAAGTAAGGAGCTATTTCCCTATGCCTATGGTCTTCTTTTCTTACACGATAGATTGAGAGCCAGATTGAGATGCCCTACCGAGGGAGTCTCCAGCTCTACATCTATCTACTATTAAGAAAGGAAGGGGATAGGGTTTGAGTTACCCAGCTCAATAACAAACAAGGTTCGGAGAGCAACCTAATTTTGAAAGAACCCCTGTTGATTCGCCAAAGATCTACAAGCCAGGATTCTAGAGAAAGAGATGCTATTGAGGATACTTTAACAGAACCTTAGGACTTATCTTGAGTTCGGCATCCCTGACTCCATTCCTGACTAGAGAAGGAAATGCGGTGAATCACCAGTTTGGATCGGAGAATGCCGGGATTAGCAGCATATTTGCGGGATCTATCGAGTGGAAAACCGGGATGTCGATACACCAAAGAGATACCAAACACGATCATCAACAAGTCTTAGCAAGCTCTTGCTTGGGGCTTAGAGCTCCTTAAGCTTGGGTTCGCTTCGGGCTTGCGTTCGACCTTGGCTTCGGGGTTGGCTCCTAGGCCCAGCTAATTACAACACCAGATCTCCAGCGGATAATACCCTAAAAGAAAGAGTGGTGATTCGTAGATACCAAGGTTGAGGCTCCTTTACAAGCTCAAGAGAAGAACAAGAAGAATCCTAGCTTCATAACATAGGAACAAGAGCTACAACAGCGGGTTACTAAACCATTCAAGAATAAGCAAATGGATCCTCGCTCTCGACACCCTCCCCATTGGGCATAGCTAATCTCGAACAGCTCAGTACATATCACCAAACAAGAGATGCTAGCATTGTTATCATAAAAAAACAACATTGATTGGTTGAAGCATGCTTCGATTAGCTTCTAGCTCGGTAACAAGAGAGAGATTGGCATTCAAGAACAAATCAAATGACGAAGGAAATACCATTGATTTGTCGAGAATCCACATCCAGGACTGGTAGACAAGAAGCTAGCAACTCGATCTAGAGATCGAAGAATGGGAGAATGAACCACCGGAAGGAAATACTGGTGATATACCGAGAGATACTAGGAATTCTACGAAGAAGTGCACCTGGACTATAGAACTCCTCACCTACTAATAAGAGAAGAGGCCGGGGAGGATCGATACACTTCGTTGTCCATCCCATGGACATTTCCTTCCTCTTGCTTATTCTTTTGTTTGAGTGCTGCTTGAGTGAAGAAGCCGGTTGACTACTTTCAACCAGACAAAATCATCTGATTGACCAGGCCTCCTTAGGGAATGCAGATTC
>CM067337.1:117377500-117390000 GCA_034376525.1 Nicotiana benthamiana | reverse complement strand
ATGTCGGCTCTTCCTATCATTGTGAAGCAGAATTCACCAAGTGTTGGATTGTTCACCCACCAATAGGGAACGGGAGCTAGGTTTTTTAGACCGTCGTGAGACAGGTTAGTTTTACCCTACTGATGACAGTGTCATAATAGTAATTCAACCTAGTACGAGAGGAACCGTTGATTCTCACAATTGGTCATCGCTCTTGGTCGAAAAGCCAGTGGCGCGAAGATAGCGTGCGCTGGATTATGACTGAATGCCTCTAAGTCAGAATCCGGGCTAGAAGCAACGGATACGCCCGTCGACCGCTTGCCTACCCGTAGTAGGGGCATTTGTCCCCCAAGGGCACGTATCGTTGGCTAAGTCATCGCGGCGGAAGAGCCGCGGTGGCCGCCTAAAAGTACAATTTCCAATGAGTAGCGGGTAGAATGCTTTGCAGAAGACTTACATACGTGATGGGGCATTATAAGTGGTAGATTGGCCTTGCTGCCACGATCCACTGAGATTCAGCCCTTTGTCGCTCTGATTCATCCCTCCTTCTCCAATCCAATCATTTTCTAACTTTTCCGATATGAGGTTCACTCCTCCCTTGATGCTATATTATACTAAGTGTTAAATCGAACAAGTCCTCGTGGCCGTGGCACGAGTCATGACGTGTCAAGACGCGTCAAGACATGGCCATGGCACGCGTCAGGACGTGTCATGGCGTAGCCATGACGAGTCAGGACATCGCAGGACATGGCAAGGCGTCGCCATGGCACGAGTCAGGACATGGCAGGACATGGCAGGGCGTGGCCATGGCATGAGTCAGGACGTCGCTGGACGCGCCAGGACATGGCCATGGAATGCGTCAGGACGCGTTAGGACATGGCGGTGGCACGAGTCAGGACACGGCAGGGCGTGGCCATGGCACGAGTCAGGACGTCGCAGGACGCGTCAGGATATAGCCGTGGTACATGTCAGGACGTATCACGACATGGCCATGGAACGTGTCAGGACGCTTCAGAACATTACAGGGCGTGACCATGGCACGAGTCGGGACGTCGTAGGACATGCCAGGGCGTGGCCATGGCACGAGTCAAGACGTGTCAGGACGCATCAAGACATGGCCATAGAGCGTGTCAGGACATGTCCGGACATGGCAGGGCGTGGCCATGGCACGAATCAGGACATCGCAGGACATGGCAGAGCGTGGCCATGGTACGAGTCAGGACATCAAAGGACATCGTCAGGACATGGCTGTGGCACGTGTCAGGACACGGCAGGGCATGGCCATGGCATGACTCATGACGTCGCAAGACATGGCACGAGTCGGGACGTCGAAGGACGCGTTAGGACATGGCCATGGCACGTGACAGGACGCGTCGGGACATGGCAGTGGCACGTGTCAGCATGCGTCAGGACATGGCAGGGCGTGGCGATGGCATGACTCGTGATGTCGCAGGACATTGCAGGGCGTGGCCATGGCACGAGCCAGGACGTCGCAGGACGCGTCAGGACATGGCCATGGTACGTGTCAGGACATGGCCATGGTACGTGTCAGGACGCGTCAGGACATGGCAGGGCGAGGCCATGGCATGAGTCAGGACGTCGCTCGTGCCATTGCAGGGTGTGGCCGTGGAACGAGTTAGGATGTGTCAGGACGCGTCAAGACATGGCCATGGCACGAGTCAGGACGTGTCAGGACAAGGCAGGGCGTGGCCATGGCACGAGTCAAGACATGGCAGGGAATGGCAGGGCGTGGAAATGGCACGAGTTAGGATATCGCAGGACATGGCAGTGACACGTGTTAGGATGCGTCAGGACATGGCAGGGCGTGGCCATGGCATGACTCATGACGTCGCAGGACATGGCAGGGCCTGGCGATGGCACGAGTCGAGACGTCGCAAGACGCTTCCAGACATGGCCATAGTACGTGTCAGGACGCGTCAGGACATGGCCATGGTACGTGTCAGGACGCGTCAGGACATGGCCATGGCACGTGTCAGGACGCGTCAGGACATGGCAGGGCGTGGCCACGGCACGAGTCGGGACGTCACAAGACTTGACAGGGCGTGGCCATGGCACGAGTCAGGACGTAAGCAGGACGCGTCAGGACATAGCAATGACACGTGTCAAGACGCGTGAGGACATGGCAGGGCGTGGCCATGGTACGAGTCGGGACGTCACAGAACATGGAGGGGCGTGGCCATGGCACGAGTCACAACATCGCAGGACGCGTTAGGACATGGCCATGGTGTGTGTCAGGACGTGTCAAGGGCATGGCCATGGCACGTGTCAGGACGCATCAGGACATGGCAGGGCATGGCCATGGCACGAGTCGGGACGTCGCAGGACATGGCAGGGCGTGGCCAGGACACGAGTCAGGACGTCGTAGGACGCGTCAGGACATGGCCATGGCACGTGTTAGGACATGGCAGGGCGTGGCCATGGCACGAGTCAGGACGTCGCAGGACATGGCAGGATATGGCCATGGTACGTGTCAGGACGTGTCAGGACATGGCCATGGAACTACGTCTCACCAAGCCCACCACGTCGCTCCAAGTCGCACCACGTCGCACCACGTCGCTCCATGCCGCACCACGTCGCACCACGTCTATTGCTAGCCAATGCTTAGAAACATGTCAAGCGCAATGATGTTGGTGATCGTTGGCGGTGGTGGTGGAAAGTCGGGGTGGTTCGAGCGGTAGCGTCCGGCGACGGTCGGTCGACGCTTGGTGGTGGGCGGCGGTTGCTTCAAATTCTAATCACTTGTTGTGGTTGGGCAACATGTCAAGCGTAATGATGTTGGTGGTCGTTGGTGGCGGTGGTGGAAAGTCGCGGTTGTTCGAGCGGTATCCACCGGCAACGGTTGGTCGACGCTTTGTGGTTGGCGGCGATTTTTTCAAATCGGAATCCCTTGTTGTGGTTGGCATAATGGAGGTGCTTCGTGCTTATTGGCGGTTGGTCATCTATATACTTTTATTATAATATTATGTATTTTTCCTTTTTTTAAATATATTTTTTAGTAATTTTTATGCATTTTTTGTTATTTTAAATTATTTTTATGTCACTTTTCAATAAAAATATTTACTCTTTTATATGTAATACTATTACAAGATGTATTGGAATTTTTCTCCATCATTTTTTCTATTTTTATAATAATTTTTATATTTTTTAGTATTTTATTAAGTGTTTTTCGTTTTAAGTAAAACTATTTCAAACAAAATATTATTTTTTGTATTAATATCATTTACAATGTGAAAAGTCATTTGTGAATATATTAGCCAAGTTTTACTTTGGTTTGTGCTATTTGGTGTTGTATGTCTATTATGATTCTCTGGCCAAAACATGTCTACTCTTGAAACTTGTTTTTTTTTTTGATGCATATATAAGGGGGTAGAGGTGTTGAGAGGCACCTCAGGTGCTTGCTGCCAAGAAGGGGCGGGCTTTCTTAGGGTAATGGTGGCACTATGTTTAAATTTACTTCCCCTCCCCTTCAACCTGCCCCAACTCCATATATATATTATCAAATAGAAGAGTCAAATATAAGAAATGCAGTAATCCTACCCATTGTGAGAGGCATCTTCCACTTTGTAATTGAAGGGTTCCAAACATCGCTTCGTCGCTCAGTCTGTCGCTTCTTTCCTCCTATTTTTCCTTTCTGGCTCTTTATACCAATGTGATTTAATTCCAGGTGCATTTTTCAATTACGTATTCCATGATTCTTAGATCCAGAGGTAGCACCGGTCCATAAATAGAGCATCCCTTCCTCTTGCACCTGGTCTACTATCTCTTAGGTCGATATCCAGTAGCAGCAGAGGGAGAAGATCAGTAGTAGAAGGTAACGAACTAGAGAGTTAGAGAGAGATCAGAAGCAAAACTCGGCAAGGCAAGGAGAAGGTGGAACCCAGGTGCTACACTAAACTAGGCGTTACCTGGGGCCGCACGACTCAGGCAGACTCTCTACCCGTGCGCGTGCCTATTTCGCTTTAGGAGGTATCAGAGCGAAGTTTTGGGTAAAAACCTTTCAATTTCTGCTAATTCTCTTCTTGTTCTACCATGTACATGACGATAGCAGTGGAGTGCTGTCAGCGGCGGCTGTTGTTAAGGAAACACTGAAGGATCAAGTCACACGACTTGATGGCAAGGTCGACCATTTGGACGGACAAGTGTAGACTATGGTAGAAAGGCTGGGGAATCCGGAATCGTTGATCACCAGACGCTCGCTAATGAGTATCGCGTCTTCCCAGTGAAGTAGAGTCGTCTTCATGGGGCCTCAACGATCCCTGTGGAGATGTCGAAAGTATGACCGACCAGGTCAAATTGAGGATCTTGCTGTGGAGATAGGCTTCCGGTTCGTGAACCGAATGTCTCACTTGGTGACTCCTGACTTGAGTCCCGGAACCACAACCATTCAACGGGATTCGAAATGCGAAGGCTTGAAGAACTCTGGGACATGGAACAATACTTTAAGGTTGTTCGTGCCCCTTTTGACGACCAAGGCAAGAATCTATCTCTCTGGGGATGCGAAGAATATTTGAAACGACTTTCGAACCATCACACGGATTCCGACCCAACTACCGTGAGGACAGAATGGAATGGAAAAAAAGGATTCTATGCGCAGACGTGAAAGCTCTATCAATAGAAAGATTCTAGCTTCTTTTTATTTAGAGAGGAATGATTCCCTCGTCTGACAACCGCCATTCACATACTATTCCTCCCCACTAAAAAGAGCGATTGAGAATCTCGAGAACCTAAACAAACATGCAGAAGTGAGCGTACCCTAAGGCTCTCCTCTCTCCCCCTTTTTTAGTCAACACAATTAACCCCATTTTTCAGTGGGTCAAAGCCTAAAATCTGAAGAATATAAGGAAAGGAGATCAGAAAGATAGGCGAACGACTTGCCTATAGTATAGGTCGGATGTTTCCGTGAGCAATAAGCAGCAGATCTCCCCTTATTTTGGGAAAGCTGGTGGCCATGTGTGAATTCTTTCAAGGCAAAGGGCGGCCTGATTCGACATTCTCGTTTACTCTGATCCGGTCGAGGTGGTTTTCGTTTACCAGCATGTAGGTGTTCTAAATTCCTTTGACCGAGTGTTTCTGGCCCCTATGAACATCTTTTCTTAATGTATTAAAGACGACCTCTCTAATCGATGAAAAGTGGTCGGTGTCCACTAACGTCCACTGCTGAGTCGGCTCCGATAATGCAATTCCGAGAGGAGTCGGTAGTTGGGCACTGGATCCCTTCGGACCTGGAGAATGTGTGACGCTGGTCGCTCCTCTAGCTGAAGTATCGGGCCCCTTTTTCGTTGCCTAGGTTACACCTTCGGAATACCCCATAAGGGAATTTTTTCTACTCCCCCAAATCTTATCATTAGGCCACGTCGACTCCCTTTTCGTCATAAGGCATGGAATTAGACCAAGGGGAATCTCTATAGGAACTAGTCCCTTATATTTCGCACATAGGAGATCTAGACACAGCCCAGGGCTATGGGGAAAGATGTAGATCGATTGCCCTAGATAGACAACTACATAGAGGTCTCTACTAGTCTATATATTCTTTTATTTCGCTCCCCCCGTAAGAAAAAGATTACAACCTATGAGGTCTGCAAGTTTCACATCTAAGTAATACCCGATCCGATAGTTTACGATATAGATAGATAGATATATATTTCTAAATAACATTCTAAGAAAAGATATTAATAGATATCGGTAGTTGTCCGGTCGTGCCCAAACAATAATATTCCGGAGGGAAATGCACCTAAGATCAAATATTTTGAGCCGCCTTCCGTAGAAAATTCAGACTTTCTTTTTGATGCTGCGATCATATAAAAACATAAACTTTGAGGCTCAATAGCTAAATACATGGCAATTGAATCATAGGTTGAGATCATAAAGAGCATACCGCGAGTAGGAAGTGGAATTAATACAATGGATTCAAAAGCATCAAACCTCTCTTGTTTGAAAGAATTGAAACACATCGAAATGGTACCAGTCATACTTAATAATAGAAGGATTTGGCAGAAATATGTAAAATTGTCCCTCCTAAAAAGATTATTCCGGAATAAATAGGCAATAGTTAGGAGAGGTGCGCCAGCGGCGAGCGGAATCAAGGTTTATTAGATACCTCTGGAAAGCCCGGCCAGAACCACACGTGCAAGTTTCCCTGCATGTGGCTCGTCCGTGATAACTTCTCCCGATTTGCATGAACTAGCGGACCAATCACTAAGTGGGGATGCTCCCTCCAGCATGAGCGAACCCTTTCGAACTGGTTAAGAATGGGCGGCACTATCCCGGCCCGGATCTAGCCAGGTTCTATTGATCATGTCCTCTTCCCAACAGTTGTACCTTGTCTTGGGGCGTCTTTGTCTTTATGATAGTAAGCTCACCGGTGAAAGCCAGGTGCCCTAGGTAAGCTCTATTTGGCCCGGAGCATTGATTTCCCATAACGAATAGGCTAGCTCTATCTCTCAGTTACCTATCCTGTTCTCGAGAAGGTCCCTCAGTTCCTCGGCAGCACCTCGAGGTGCATTTAGTTGTCTTACATGAGACGAGGGCTATTCCCCACTCAATGGCATGACACCTTTCGCTCATCCATTCCGCCCATCTAGACGCGGCGCCCTATCTCATTATCATCTACCGCCCTTTCTTTCCTCCTGGCTATGCACGCATGAAGATCGTCGTATGTATGCTCGACTTCAGTTGCCGGTGCTATAATAGGTAGAAGTACATTATGGTAGGATCAGTTACCCAGGCAAACAACCCTCCTCCAAGAAAAATTGTGCTATGCCCCCCGATCCCTATAGAGCGAAAGAGCAGCCTGGTGATCCTTAGGTTGCAGCACGTCCGCTGCCGCCGTTTCTAGGACCGACCGACGCCTCACCTGCACAGGTACCTACGTAGTGTTGTCTCTGTCACACATTCAACATAGCATTCGGACACATGTGCCTTCTAGAACCAGGGGTATTCGAGCCTGCTCCGTACGATTAGCCAGACTTGCGGCAGCAAAAGGATTAGACGTCCCCCCATGCTACGGTTCCCTGCGATCCAAACCCTGTGCCCCTTTAGGTTAGGGAGCTGGACGATAATAGCTCCTCCGCATCCCAAAGTGTGCTGCCCTCATAGGCGCGGAACACTAAGTAATCCAAGCTAACCCATATTATTGACTAATGGTGGATAATTATATCTCATAGAGGTACTAAATACAACTTCATGAATGAGCAAAATGAAGGTTGCATTAATGATAAAGATCTCAGGGGAAACCGCTAAAAAAAATTGAACATGTGGGAGGATCCAAACGAATTCTGCTTTCGTTTCCCCCGTATGGAGCACTGATTTACTTACTTTACGGTCTTCAGCATGCAGGCTGCACTCTAGGCGACTAGGAAGGCTCGCTAGACTAGCAGCCAGACCAAGAATGAAAGTGTAATGATGGTGATTCCACACTAGGGTCAATAAAAAATTTAATGTAGAGAGGGGATCCTAAACAAAAAAGGAGTCCACGACCCCTTTTTAGAGCGTATAAGGGGAGGTCGAATCCCAAACCTTTTTTCTCGAGTATACCAATTACAAAAAAATATACGTCACTTTCGGGCACATGCGCGTACCTTCCGCGCGTGGCTAAAGGTAAACAGAAAAAAAGAGCTCAAACACTTTTTTTTTAGTTCCACTGAGAAAGTCTTTTCTTATAAAAGACGCCACTCTACAAGGGAAGATGCAGATAAAAGGCAATAGCCTGATGTCAGCTTCTATGGCATAAGCTTTAGATCTATCAACGAATAATAAACATTTCATAAGTAAAGCAAATTTTTTTGTTGAAATCTCAAAGAAAGGTATAGGTGAAATTTGGAACAGTCATTTCAATCTTTTTCTTCCAATTCTAAGAAAGATAAATCCCGAAAAATCCGTCAATAAATGACAAACTCCATTATACAGATGATAGGACAGGGCTAGGGCAGTAATCTCGACGGAGATTAGGGTGGTAAAAATTCTCATAGGTGAACCAAATCAAACCAATTTCCAGACAAAGAAGATAAAAAAAGAAAACTATAATGGCTAAGAAAGCTCCGGAGATTCTATGGGAAATTGAAAACGTCGAAGTAAGTTGTGGCTTGTAAATAGGAAGATGAGGAGATAAGGGGCGAAGGATATTCATGATATTCAGAAAGATTTATGTTCATTCTCTCTTCTCGCAGAGCGGCATACCGGAAAAAAAAAAAGCGGCTACTTTACATAAGCAATTATGCTTATTCTTACTCTTTCTTAGTTGAAGTTCCTATATTGATTTTTTCTTTCTTTTATGAATTTCATAACTCCAAATTCTTTGGTAGCGGACGTGTTTGATAGTTTGACCGTTATCCCCCGTCTAACTCAACTATTCGACTATACGGCTATTGTGATTGCGAGAGAAATGAGGGATGGAGCCTTCCTTTACCATCTGGCGGTTGATAACAAAAGTGCTTCCAGGTACACGACTGTTAGGCTCATCCAAGGCATATTTACGGAAGTAGCAGGGAACTTGACCGTAAAGTTTGAAAAAAGCTGGCCAAGCCTATGTCACTTTCTTATGTAAGGAGAAAAGGAGATCAAAGAAGCATAGGGCCGATGGGCGAAAGATCAAATCATAGAGATAGCAGATCTAAGAGGCGGAAGAAAAGGAACCTCGGCAACCCAGAGATCGGAGAGTCCACGCCCGTGCCGAAAGTGAAGAAGCTTTCCTCTCCTTTCATTCGAGAATGCCCGCCCTTTAGCACTTCTCTTCCAGAAGTGGGGGTAGGAGAAACGAAAACGCACTTGATCAATTACCATGCCGTGTCGTAAGACAAAAAGTCACCCGCAGGAGCGGAAAGCCACTTGACTGTAAAGAGAGGAGCTTAAAACCAATATCTTGGGGAATGGCCTCTACTCTACGAACCAAGTCTTTCTGACGATGCACCAGCTTTCTTTTTTGATCCCTGAGTAGCATTTCTTTTCACTGAGGAATGGGTGGATGCTTTAACATAGGCGGATGTGGGACACAGAAGAATAGATTCAGGTGCTTCTGAGTCATGATATTCTTCTCCCTAAGTAGCATTCTTGTAAGTACAGAAGGAATTCTCCTGTCCCTGAAAAGATAAAGCTAAAAGCAATCTGTGGTATAGATATTGATATTGCCCCGCCTCTACGGGAGGTGGGTTGGGATCAAGAGAAGCAAGGCCGGGCAGATCATACTCTTCAGGGATTGTGTCATGTCAATTTTCATAGTGAATTTCTTGCGTATCCACCCAGAAAGAAAGAGCTCGAGGCGGTGGAAAAGGAGAATCAACAAGATAGGATGATCTGTCCCAACTAACAAGAGTAGGAAGATTCCAGCTTTGAATATTATGCTTGACGGTGATCATCTCTACCACGTCGTAACAGTCTTTAGTGCTTTCTGTTTCAATGTTTGGAACACTTCTTACACTTTTTATTACATCGGGGAATTTTTTCTCTTTGTCCGCTAACTCCATAAAGGGCTGGTGTGTGGGGGTAGAGCCTCTAGCCCCAATGTCCATGACTCAAAGGTGTCTGTTTATGGTATGGAATAGGAAGAGAAAGAATAGAACCGGTATCACTTGTCCTCCTATCATCCAAGATGAGCTTCTTTCATTCGTCAGTATGGGGTAGGTAGAGTCCTTTGCTCATATTCTTGGCATTACTATTGTCACACCAGTCATCCTTCACATGAAACGAAAACCCTAATAGAGACTACCCACACGGTGATCAAACCTCTTCCTTCTCTGCTTCACTGTCAATTGATTGGCGCATGAATAAAGCTGTAACGGAGCATGTACACGACGATCAACCACGGCTTTGCCAGCTTCCTGTGAAAAGAAAAAGAAAACTTGATCAGATAGTTCGTGCATGGCATATCCCACCTTGCCTTTGATCTTTCCCTAGCCGTGTAGATAAAGCTATAAGAGCCTCATTGGCCCAACATCTGACAACCAAACCTTCCATTCTTATGTTTACATCACTTCTCTCTTTCTCGCATTGACCGGAAAAAGGTTTTAAATGAGCATCCCATGGGGAAGCCATATCTTGAACCTTCCTTCTCGCATTCAGCTATATAACTCAGGCAGCAAAGGTTCGAGCAGGATGGCGGTTAGTCTTCCTCGTCTCTTTCGGGTGGGCGGCGGGAATAGCTCTTCTAGAATTAGCATGGATTGACCAGAGACTGGGAGTAGTCGTCATCTTTTTCCAAAGTAGTCATCCAGCAACAAAGGGAAAGACCACTTAGCACAGTGGAATAGGAAAGAGAGCGTCGAGCACAGCTTTCGTATCACCAGAAATCCTTTTTCGTTTATTAGGAGACTGAATGAAAAAGGCTTTATCAAGAAGGCATGATTGTCACGTCGATCGACAGCTGAGAAATACTATCTCCCAGGCCCTCACTTTAGGGCTATCTTTCACCGTTGACAGACATGGTTCAACGTGCCAGCTCTTCTTCTTCTAGAACAGTGATTCCCCCTTCCGAAACTGCCCCAGCTCCTTCTATCACAACCCTGAAAACTCGGCATTCGAAGCATCAATCTCATTCTATGCTCTATGCCATCTTCCGTTGACTTTGACTATTAATTCATGTGCACAAACCTCCCTCACAAAGGAAAGCGGGAAAGTCATCTTTGCAAACAAAGGCCTTCTTCTTATACTATGGCATCTTTTCCAAAGCGAGTGGTCATGTAAACCCTTTGTCTATTCGGCTCTTTCCTTTAATAAGAACAATCTAAATTTAACACTTTCACGACGAAATACCGGGAATTTTTTATACTAGAGTCCCCCAGGAAATTAAGCCAATGATCGACTGTCCCTGCCCATTCTAACAGGGCATTCTATTCCTTCAAGTCCCACAGCTCTAAATGTGCCTATTCCTTCGACACCTTTCCAGGGAAACCGGGGAAAATGGCTTATTCCGCATCAACCTAAGCCCGCGTATTCAGACTAAGTGAGCCATTGGCGAAAAGAGGGCCTTCGTCTTTCTTTTTTGAAGCTCTGTCAAAGAAGCATTCTATTCCGAAAAGGCTTAGGGCTAGGCTGAACCTCCCTCAAAGCCATGAAGTCCTAGAGCTCTTATTCCAACAACTGGTAAGATTCCCTTAACTGCAGATTCAATAGCACCGGTTATGAACCCCAAAAGCAACAGGAAATAGAGCACCGTCTACTCAGAGTGTCACACCGGCATAGAGAGCAGTACGAGCAGATAGTGGAACAAAACTAGCAGCAGATAGGCATTCAGTTAGCTTGAAAACGGACTCGTAGTTAGAAATCCTCACCAACTATCATTAGAATTTCCTATCTCTCTCTTCAACGCTTTAAAACGAGCTAGAAGGCTTCTCTTAAAGCAAAAAATAGGAATTATGAAATATTAATAAGAAATTTTAAAGCATTGAGGTGGACTCATCCCAATGCCGTTTAGGTTCTCGTGAAAGTGGGTGAACCCCGTGCCCCTTCCCTGGTTCTCCTTGCACGTATCCCGAGTCGCGAGGTGAAACTGAAAGTGGAAATAGATTTTCATATCCGCTGTGGTGCTTTGCTCCCTTCGATTCGTTGATCTATGGGCATACGGGTCTTTTCCATAAATAAAGGATTGCTACCCTTGTCCCTCACAGCACCACCCTTGAAGCTGAACCAAATTCTTGTGCCGCAAGTGACAGCCGTTTTGGTACCTTACTATATGTTTGGCCTCCATTTCCTCTTCTCTCCTATTGTCCATCTTTCCGATGGAGGAAGAAATTATGAGAATAATTTCTACAATGTAAACGAAGCATGCGGCTATGCCTCCCAATCAAAGAACCCAATCGGGAATCTTGGTTCCTCTTTTATGATGATGAATGGAACTTATGTCCCGCGTAAGCCTTTCGAAGCAAACAATCGTAAAAAGGAAAAATCAAGAAGTAGTCTAAGTAGAGCTAAGGTAAAAAAACATGGTCAATCCTGTGTAATCGATCTAGTGCTCTCACTTTCCCCCAAGGGACCAGAAGAAGATACGCAATGTTCAGGGTAGAAATCCAGGGTATGGTACTTTGATGAGCTGGCCGCCGAGAGAGCACTGAGATGAAGAACCTAGCTAGGAATTTCCCTTCCTATGTCTACTTCTTGAAAACCTAAACGGGCAAGGTAAGCGTATTAAGAGAAAATGAGCAAAACAAGGGAGAGCTTATGCCCGGCTAATTGAATGGAATTCCCGACTTTAAAGAATCAAGTTCAAGTACCGAGGAGATTGATTTGAAGAGCTTTGGTGAGGTATGCTAAGCAAGATAGCTCATTTATTGGATAAGGGCTTTATATAGCCTTAGAATGCCATCTTCTGGTCCTAATGTGGATGATGAGAATTGAAAGGTTGGTTTATCAGTTTGAAGATCGCTGCTGTGGGATCTAGCGGCTCCAGCCGCATTAACGATAGTCCTTTATTGCGACTTAGATTGCACGATCAAGATCAAAGTGTCCGTCCGTTCAGTAAGTTATCCAATCGTCACCTTATCTTGCACGAGCATCGTCGTCTCCATCACTTC